>CABFVX010001803.1:70880-88840 GCA_902151425.1 Timema shepardi | reverse complement strand
CCCCCCCCCCCCCTATATATTCCAGACGGGGTTCCGCTCCAATGGTCTCGCTAACCAACTGTCTCCAGATGGTGGAAGAAGGTGAAGTGTGTTGGGCGCGTGGACACCATCCGTACAGTCTCTAAACATCACAGTTGGAGCACTTTATTTTTTTGTGGGGTCTCTTATTTACTTTACTATACTTCAGCAGCGCTATTATTTATATCCAAATTTCATTTGTCAAGGTCTTGAGGTAAAGTGGTCGACCCACGGCCCGATGTTCTTGGGTTCAAACCCAGCCGAAGTCAATGAATTTTTCTTGAGCGATAAAATCCCTAGCACAACTTCCTTCGGAGGGGAAGTAAAGCCACCGGTCCCCTGTCGAGTGTGGCATGTGAAAGAACCCTGGAAGGGCAAAATTGTTAGGCCCTTTCGCGCTCGCTCATAGAAAGTTAGTGTGGAAAGTAACAAGGAACCAACCACCACCCTTACTGACCTCCCCTAGTACATGAGATTTCTACCAGATGGTGCATGCAGCACTAACCAACCGAAGGGGTGAGTTCATTCCCAGCACCAGATAAATAGAACCCGTATCAAACCAACCTTCGGGTTTTATTGATGGTAAAATACATTTATCTCAAAGTTAGGGGCGTGTGTCAGTAGGTTAACTTAATTTTCACTCAAATTATCAATTAATATGAGATATTTCCCGCATCGGTGGGCACGCGGACCAAAGGTCATGTTCATCTATTTTAGTCTATTTTTTTTGGTGACGGGAAAGTAAATATAATCGCAGCCGGTTGAGCTGAAAAGGTTGTTGTTTTCCCAAAATGTTTTCCCACTCTTCATCCTCGTAAATTTGGGTACATTAATAGAAGTTGTATCTTGCTCATCCCTATCCCAATAGCGTAATTAATATAGCTACAGTTCGACACTGTAGCTCAATCGGTAACTTGTCTGTCTAGTGAGCTAAGGGTTCCGGGTTCGATTTCTGGCATGGTCGGAATATTTATTATTGAAGAAATGTGGGTTTCGCTCTTCCACAGGGATGAATTAACGGCCGGGGACTGGCTGTTGTGTTTGTTCTAGATTTAAGTTAGATTATAAGTTATGTGCTGATATATTCAGTCGGTTCAGAAAGTGCATGTTAAATTCCTTGAGGAAATGAAAAAAATATTGCTAGAGAGTAAAACGCGCTGGATATCAAATTGAGACGTAAGCTATTTAAGATCTGACAACGTATACTAGCACATTATAATGATGTGTATTAAACACTACAATATTATTGAAATTGACTATACCTACAGTAGCCCCATGGCTTATTTGGTGCTGACTGACAACTCACAGTTGACTTCTGACAGTCAACATTTCGGTATATACCTAAATTTTGTCTGTCAGAAGTGACAGCTACCAAACACGTGTTTTTGCAGATCATATGGTTCGGAGTAGGGATACCTAATTTGGTCTGGTAACTTTTCAAAGCTGTCAGTCAGCACCAAAGAAGCCATGGGGCTACTGTATTCATATTTCCCTTATATTTAACGGTTTGTTTGATTTTAAGGGGACTACTTGAGAGAGCAGTGACAAGAGTTGTAGACCTTTAGAAATACCGGATTATTTATTAAGTGGTTTGATATTATTTTCACTAAAATGCAGACAAAAGTTCTGACCATATAAAAATTTTAAAGTTTTTTTTAAAATCTGTGATAACTTACACAAAAACCCCCGAAACAATCACATATTATCTTAAAAACCTCTGATTGATAGAGGAAGGCTACATTTAGGTTACTAACCTTTTGCTTTAATTTCAGAAGCACACATTTTTGCGTAAAGTATCGTTGAATTTTTTTTCTAAACTTAAGTCAAATTTCATTTATTTCTTAATTGGTCTGAAACCAGCTGATACGTTTCGCTTACATTTTGTTCAAACGACATTAAAAAAATATCAAACAACTTATTAAATCATGCGGGATTTTTAATCTTCTGCAATTCGTCTCATCGATCTAACATATAGTATGATTTTGGTAGGAAGAACAGTAGAAGTTAGTTACTAAAGTTACTAAAACAATTTTAATAAATGTATATATTAAGTCATATTAGATGAAGCTGTCACTTCGGATGGATATTCTCAATACCTACAGAATGTTACATATAATATGGTAAAATGTAATCAATGTTGGCCTCAACAAAATATATGAGTTTTCTCTACTGTTCTTCCAACCAAAATCAAAGTGTACAACACTCGATAAGTGGACTTATGGGTAACATAAAACCGAACAATTTAGCCTATTTAATTCTAGTAAATTATTTTAACTAACCAATTATTCAAATACATATTAAAAAGGGCTCACTCACGCTGAAACGGGATTTCAAGGTACGTTAACAACTTTTTGTGTTCAATAGCACTATACTGCTGTGAAAATAGATTCCCCCTCCGCCTTAGTTGGTAAATAAATAGTATTAGGGTCTAATATTGTTATGTATGTTAAATATTTGACCGAGCGTAGCGGGGTTTTGTTTGAACCTCACCGTTTGGCATTTTGTATGAATCTTTGCTAAGCGATAACTGTCAAATGCGTGGACCAATTTTAACTAAATATGGCAGGGGCATTCTTTGCACCAAGGTCGAACAATTTGTGTATATCATTTTTCAATCTTTTATGCATATCAATATGGTGGCCACTCAAAAGAATGGAGCTGAAAAAAATGTAGTGAGACAGACTGGATAAAATTTAAGATGGGGTGTAATGAGGCAGACTGGATATAAACTAATATAGGGTATAATGAGGTGGACTGGATAAAACTACCATAACTCAAGGTAGGGGTAGGTGGCGTACTTTTGTAAGTGTGGCAATGGACTTTTCGAGTTTCTAATGCTATATAGTAAGTAATTAAGTAAGTAATTCCATATAAAGTGATTTAATTTATAATTCTAACCAATCAACCAATTAGCTTAAGGGACTTCTTTAAAATTTAACATATATTGCGAGACTGACTTCTTAAACCACATAACCGAGATTTGCTCTATGAATAGACTATAATGTCTTACTATTAAATATAGTATTCAATTGTTTTCTGTTTAATTCTATCACCAAGGAAAAATATTAACTCAAAAGCCAGGTAGAAATTATAAAGATATTTCAACTAGTAAGCCAAAGATATATGTTAAGACTGTAATAATGATAAGAACATGACAATAATATCATTAACATGATGTAATCAGCATTTTTTAAACAGAGTCGGAGGTCTACTGTTCTAAGATCTGCTAGTTTAGTTATGATAAGGTTAAAATTTCCTGTATAAAAACTTCAATTAAATGCACCAGTAAACACGCTTTGGTTTAATGAATTTAGCCAAACATTGCTTCGTATATAGGGCGGGTGCATTGTGGGTGGTTTTCCACGTGTGTTTCACCACTGTGTATTTCCTAATTTCCTCTCTAAGTTAGTTCGGGTGCATTTATTGTAAGATTACCCTCCCAAACTCTAGCCCTGAAATTAGGTAACCTTAGTGTTGAACGTAATAATACAAAAATAAAATTCTTTCAAAACAAAAAAAGGGAATAAGATATTATTTTCGCGAGTCTGTAATAAAGGTCCCATGTGGTTTATAAACAGACTGTATTCACCTCTATGGTAGCGATTCTGTAATTTGAGGGCCGCAACCGGTCGGTAGTTTTTGCCGCTATAGTCCTCTCCCTCCCTCTCTCTTGTCCTTTTACTTGGTCTGTCTCATTCTTTCTTTCTTGGGTGCGTATACTTGCATTTTCATAAATTTTTTTGTCTCTCTTTATTTTCGCTCTGTCATACTTCACCTACACTCTATCTCAACTAGGTTGCTAGTCGAAGTAAACAAAGAACGTAGGAAAACATCACGGGCTTGACTGGCCTGGGAGACGAGATAGGCACGAAAAAAATTTGGGGGCAGGGGGAACTGTCCCCCCTCAATATTTAACAATTAAATAAAGTATTAGTTCCAATTAAAACCACATCCAAATTTTAGAATATTTTTTTTACTAGGTACAAATGTAGTTTAAATCAATTTATTAAAAACGCTAAGCGATGTCAAAAGTTTAAGAAAACAAAATGTATAACTTGCTTGTAAGCCTCTCTCTATGCAGAATAGATAATTTGAGATGTCTCAGACAGTTAAATAGTTGCGATATGTTTTAGAAACAAATTTACGTTATTATTTATATAGATGTGTCGCGACCTTGAGCTTTATTTGTCAGGATAGATTGCAGGCATGGTAATTGTGTGAGTTCGTAATAATATGTAGGTTTACGAAATTTGGTTTAATAGAAGTTACTAAAAGATAATACAAAATGTGATTTTAAATGAGAGATAAAGAAATATTGAGACTCGACACCCGCGCTCGTGGAAAAACTGTCTTAACTCGTGAAAACTTAGACCGATGGTATTGACTGCCACCGCGCGTGACCCATACATAGCTCAATCTCAGGACCCTGGGTTCGACGGATGCCTTCTAAGTACACATGCTACTGATGAGTCGAAGATGGTACGGAATCGGGCAGCGTAGAATCTTTAAATCCTGCAATGGCCCCTTTCCTGGCCAACTAGTTCAATTATTGTTATGAATTGTCAGCGTTCCCCTGCAACCTTTCTTGTTCGTTACTTCATATATGCTAAACCAGAGATTTTAGCACGTGCATCTCCTCAAGTTATGTAAATCAAAACAAACATTCAACATTGCTAAACGGTTATGACAGATGTAAAAAAAACACCAAAACAATGTTTCCTTCCCTGTTTATTTTATTTTTAAAACCCTAAGGCGCTGTCCTACGTAGAGGCGACGCGGTGTGGCGCACTGAGCGGGCAAACGACTCATTGGCCAAGTGTTGTCCCAAGCAATCAGAGGCAACTTCTGTTCTTATGCATTTACATTTTCAGAAGAAGTGAAGAGCTTCCGTGTGTATTAAGTAGAGTCAAACTATCTTTCTTGTAGTAAAAATGTCAGAATTAAATGAGTTAGTAATCAGCGAAGTAAAGAGTAGAAGAATTCTTCGAGATATGAAGAATAAACACTTATATAACAGATTACTTGTGGATCTCTGAAAATGTTGGAATACCAAATAAGTTAAATTTGTTCGAAATTATATCGCATTAATGCTGCAATGAAAATGTAAATAAAAAACTAATCAAGTTTATAAATCCATTAAACATCAAATGTATGGGAAAGGGTATGATTGTATTTTTTTATGAACACATATGTATATCAGCGCAACCAGAACAAATGCATGTCGTGGTTCGAATCTCGGCCTAATATGGCTAATACATTTGATTTTTCACTATGATTGGACTCTTCTTTCACGTTAAGTGTATTTACTTTTAGCTACCTTCCTAATCCTTACTTACACAAGAGATTAGCCTTTACATAACTTTTGTGCTACAGCATATTTAAAAAAAAAAATTACCTGGTAAGCAGGAATTACACACTATATAGGGTTTAGAATTAAATCAGAAAACAATAGAAATAGATCTAATACGATCAGATCCCCCCCCCCCTCCCCACCAAAAAAATAATTATAGGTCTCTAAGACCAATAGTATGAACGCAATAGAACAGCATATTAAAATCTTTCTGTATATAATATTTTGTTTAAGTTGAAGATTGTAAATCTAAATGGACAATGTCGCGTGCCTACTTTAGAAGAGCCTTGCATAGAAGAAACACAACGAGCGGACAAGCAGCAGAAAAAATTAGAAAATGGCGTTTTGAGAATAAAATGCAATTTCTCAAACATCACTTAGAAGAAAGAGAGTGAGTCATATTTCATGTTTAATTAAATTACACATTAATTTGATTAAAATCGTTGGATTTAATATAATGTATATTGGCTAAATATTTGTTCTATTACTGTAAATTGTATTCCTAGATATCTTGTTACAGAACTCAGACAAATGCACAATTTGAGGAAGATAATCCAGAGGAATTTGAGGAGGATCAGGCCGCTGCTGAAACGCCTTCTCCATCTGTCCCTTGTGCAATAACGACAGCATTAACAAATTTCATAAAGTCCAGAGGAAAAATTAATAATGAGGTCCACCCCAATAAAAAAAAATTAATGACATTCTTTGAAGAAATTTCAGAGACCATGTCAAAGTTCCCTGAGTTGGACCAGGCAGAGATTAAACGAGAAATTTTCAATTTGGTAAGTAACAGAGAAATAGAACTTCTTCGACAAAATCAACCGATTCCTGTTAAATCTGTTCCTTCGCAACCTCAACCAAATACATTCCAATCATTTTACTCACCAAGTTTTACAGAGTCCTTTTCGCCTCACTCTTCAAATCAGATTGACAACCATCCTAATATGCAATATTCACAAACTCAATAAAAAGTGTATTAATTATAATACTATGAACTTATTCTTTATTCTTTTTATTTAATTTTGCGTAACTGTTACATGTAATTTGTCAACTATTTACTTCTAAATCACACACAATATTAAAATGTATTCATTACCATGTATTTGTAAAACATGACATGGGCCTATGTTATATATAAAATAACATCATAATTAGTATTTTAATTTTAAGAATCAATATACTATTCATGCTTTGTTAACTTGACATATTTGTACGAATATAATAAAAGTTACATACGATATTATTAACATTTTAGTCAACAGCTGTTCTTCCTCTTCTTACTACTTCCAGTTGCCAACGGACTGATCCAACATTTGAAAAATACTCACGGTGTTTATCTCTAACGCTCTAAGCTTCTTCACTTAAGTTTCCTCCCAAACAACGAAATGTTAAATTATTTAACTCCGGATTGGCTCCAGTCTCAAAGTCTCCTACAGTGATATCATTTCTAAGATAGTTGTGCAAGACACACGCAGCCATGATTACTTTGTCTGCGTTTTCAGGAGTTAGTTGAATTCGACCATAAAATATTCTAAATCTTTGCGTTAGAATATCAAAAGCATTCTCAACAACTCGGCGTGCTCGTGACACTCTGTAGTTAAAAATCCTTTTGCTCTCATCACTTCGCGCCGAGCTTCCCGGATAAGGGCGAGGCAAATATCGTTTCAGAGGAAATGCTTCGTCCCCAACTATTATGCAGGGCAACGGTTTTTCGCTGTTAGGCAAATTATTTGGATTGGGTATATTGAGCGAATTGGCTTCAAGAGATCTCCCTGAATTTGATTTTGAAAAAAGTCCCCCATCACTTGACTTACCATATCCACCAACATCAATTATAACAAATTTATAATTTGCATAGATTAACGCTAACAGCATTACAGAAAATGTTTTTTATAGTTAAAGAAAAGAGATCCACTATTTTTTGGAGCTTGAATTTCAATATGTTTCCAATCAATAGCTCCGATGCAATTGGGGAATTGCCATATTGGATAAAATTCTTCTGCCTTTTTTCCCCAAATTTCTTCTGTAGGTTGTGGTAATTCCATTTGCGAAAGTTCTTCCCAAATTGCCTCACATGTTGACATAACTATTGAATGTACAGTTGAGGGTGCAACTCTATAACTGAAGCTCATTGGTATTTTGTGAGCTACCCGAAGCCAAGTACCTGAAAGTAATAATTACATATTTGTCACATATACATTTACTGTCTGGGTTTTATTAAAATAACTATTTAAACAACCCGTTATTCGCACAGGATGTGTTTTATAATATATAACTAATGTTACAGACATATTTTAATATAGTTATATGACGTATTCACTCTACTTTCACGACAAATATAGTTTCTCAGATCATCTATAAGTGGCTTTCTTTTTTTGGACACACACCATTTTTTATGTCTATAGCCCCCCTCCCTTTTTCACTGTAGTCTCATTAAATTCTTATTAGTTTTTTAACTTTTATGATTAATTTAGTTTGGGCTGTCCCTTAATTAACTTTATTGCCAAATTTTATTTTATACCTCTTCAATTTTGTTTTCAACTTATAGCCCCCCCCCCCTTCATTTCCCAGAGCCTCAATTTGAAATTTCACATTTTCAGATTTGTCTGGTTATATGGGGCAATCCTTTTACCTTATTGCCAAATCTCAGTTTCCCAGCTTATCTATAAGTGGCTTATCATTCTCGACACACATAAAAATAAATTGAGCCTTATATTTAGAGATAAAATACTGGTTATTATTGTTGTCTAATTTCCGTTAAAACTAAAATGATTATATGCTATGCTAACTGTTGTATATATTGCAGAAATGGTGTAAGAGATTATGTTTAGCGAAAATATTGCAGTAAACAACAACACATAGGATATAAATAAAATACAATGATTGTGTGTCAGTTCAATTTTATAGATAATATTTCATTTAATCTAAGCTTACCTTAATGTTAAAGAAAGCCTTTCTTTTGACTTTATGCTACGTCTTTATCGTGTATCCATTTTTTCTATCTTTGTTTTTAAAAGTTTTTGTAAGTTTTCAAACTTTGGGACACTCATTCTAAAATATTTGTGAAACTTTTGATGGTCATCTCTGAGTCGCCCGAATATAATGTGAAATTCTCCTTCTTCTTCTCTTGCTTTAAACAAATTATGAACCCAGTATTTTCTTCGTTTTCTCCTCTTTTTATCAAGTGAAATAAGATAAAGACCACATGCAACAATCACATCTTCCTTTTTTTGATTCATGTCTACATTGCCGATGAGCAAAACAGCGCTAACAACACAGTCCTATCAGCGTGAATGGTAGCGACACGACACGACACGACACAGTCTCAGCACGGCCTGAGCACAGTCCTATCAGTGTGAATCAAACTTTATAGGCCCATCGACATAATGAGGTCATTAGAACCTTTAACAATATGAAATCATGGTAAAATCCCCATAGGATAAAATCAAATTAAGCAATTCACCGGTCTGAATGGGCAGGTGAAATGACATGATAAACAAAAACCATAAATATAATACTAAAGTTTACATACAATTGTAAAAATACGCCCCTGAGGGACGGGGCTTAGAATAGTCCCACGGTAACCCCTGCTTGTCGTAAGAGGCGACTAAAAGGGGAGGTTTCTGTGTAGGACGTACCTCGTGCAGGACAAAACTATCCTATATCCTTCCTTTCACCTTCTTGTTTCTTCCTTGCGTTTCTCTCTCATTCCTTCTCTCCCCTTCGCTTTCTATTCTTCCTTCTACTCCTTTCCTTTCCTTACTTATTTCTTCCCTTCCCCCTGCCGTTCATTCCTGCACGGAAGTTTTTGGCTTCTCCGTTGGCGGCTGCTAACCCGGCTCTTCTCGGTTTATTATTGGATACCACTGCTTTGAGCTCCTGAATGAAAGTGCGGTTATAATACCTTAGTAGAAGGGCCTTAAGGATGACAATAATCTGGTACCCTACTTTGAGAAAAGACCGGTTGCGTTCATGAGGGTCCGGACGTAAAACTGGCACTTTCCTGCACCCACTTGCTGCGATGACCTCTCCCCAATGCGAAGGTTGTCATGTCTAGCGTCGTGTGGGGCTCCCCGTCGGGAGGATTAATAGGGCCTCATGTGGTATTACCAACTTGGATCACCCTTGGTCTAAGATCCGAGTATTGTGCGGGCTGTCCCCAAAAATGGCATGGCCACCTCTTTTTTCGTTGCTGACAACTTACTGTCTGCTGGCACCGCACCACCAGACCCCGCTGACAACTCACTGCCCGGCCCCTTACAGGACCGTACTAACGACAAGAGGCGGAAACGGCTAGGACCGTCCAGTCCTTTACAATTAAAATCCAGGAAGTTTAGAGGCCCGAACCCCACTTTCTGGTAATGTCTATAGTAGACGATGGTGGGACCCTGAAACGTGCCAGCCCATTTATCCTCGAAAGAGTGATAAATGGTGCTGCAAAATCAGAGGTATCTATTAGAAAACTGCGAGATGGCACTGTAATGATCCAGACCATAAATGACGTCCAGACGGTAAAAGTAATGGGAATAACTGAGATACTGTTGATCAATTCAGACCATTTACAGGTAAAGGTGGAGCCACACAGGTTCCTCAATGCTTGCAAGGAAGTGGTAACTTGCTATGCCCTCGACTTCGTAAGCATTGAGGATATCTGTGAGGAGCTTTTCTCTCAGCATGTCACCGAAGTTTTCCAAATTATCACCAAAAAGAACGGACAAGAGAAAAATACGGACACATATATCCTCACTTTTGTGACTCCCACACTTCCAAAAGAGATTCTAACAGGCTTCCATGTGCTCAGAGTCAGGCCATATGGTCCCGATCCTCGGCGCTGTTTTCAGTGTCAGGAATTTGGGCATAAGAAGCTGAGATGCCGTGGAAAGCCAACCTGTGCAAATTGCGGACAGGAGGCTCACGATACACCATGTGAGTCTCCTAAGTTCTGCGTGAACTGCAAGAGTCCGCATTCTGCTTGGTCTTGGGCCTGTCCAAAATGGGAGGTAGAGAAAAAAGTCCTGGAGATTCAATGTGAAAAGATGATCTCTTATACCCAGGAACGCAAGGAATATATATCTAGTCAAGCTCCGGTATTTCATACATCTTGTAGCCAAATTGTTAGATAGAACAAAAATTTCTCCAGCTGCAATTGCGCAGTTAATCTGGCTAATACGCCCAGTGCCACTCGTCTCCAGGCCTACTCGAGACACGCAAAGACATCCACCACCAACTATAGTGGTGCCAAAATTTGTACAGGTGGCGACACCTTCACTAGTCACCTCCACCACCTTGACCCCTGAGGAGGCCTCCTCGGGGAACAACAGCGAGTGCTCCTCGGGAAACCCCGCGCCCTGAGCGCTCCTCGGGCTCCTAAACTACGTGCGGCGTTGTCTAGCCGCTCAATCCCACCTCTGGGACTCCGGAGATCGGGATGAGTGGTGGTACAGGTGAGACCGTAAAGGCGAGTACTACGGGTGTCTTGAAGAAGGACCAGCGATGGACCGCCGATAAAATTAGTATAAAGAAACGTCGAAGGCTTTAACAAAGCCTTCGCGCAAGGATCCACCGACCCAGTCTCCTCAGACTAATTCAAAGCCTCTCCTGAAGTGGGAGGTCCAGGAGAGACTGGGAAAGGCACGAGGATCTAAAAAGGTCCTCAATCGATTTTTATTTTTAAGATATAGTTTATGGATTGCGAGGAAAATTAAATTTTATATTAATAAATAATGTCACTACTACAATGGAATTGTAGGAGTTTCTATGCTCGTGTAGAGGAAATTAAACTACTAATTTCTTCCCTGTATCCCCCATCTTGTGTCTGCAGGAGACCTACTTCCACCCAACTGATAATCCTATACTTCGTGAATACGATCTCTATCGTACCAATAAGCTATTTTTATCCGGCTAGCGAAGGTGTGGCTATGCTTGCACGTAGCAATATATAATAAGTCTATCAATATTGTATCTGATCTCCAAGCCAAGGGTCAGAAATGTATGCCAGACGCGTCTCGTCACGGTGACCTCCTCTCTTCTAGACTTTCGTATAGAATAGGACCACCGCGACACACCGTCCAAAATATATTGGTACACGAGCTTTTCAATATACCGCAGAGAAAACTACACCTGGATGTTCATTATCCAAAGAGTCCTCCTCCACCAGTCTGAGTATCAGTTCAAGATTGCTATTCTGGCGAGCACAGCATTCAACATCTGCCTCCCACAGCTCACCTCATCAACAGAACAGTCTCACTATTCAAGTGAACGTGATGATTCAACAATTATTCAATCTTTTTAATAAACCATCTTATGAAAATGGCTTTTAGCATTATTTTCGTTAATCCCTAAATAAAGTAAACACATTTAATTAATAACTTAATTTACTTATATAATTGTCAACATTAATCTCTTCTCTATTGATATAGGACGTTGAAAATTAGTCGAACTGTACATCATTTCATCTTTTAATGCATTCACAATGTAATCAAATGTGCCAGGAAACATCCTTGCTTATCTAGGAAACAAGTTTGAATCATTTCTTAGCTCTTCATATAAATGGTGAAATTCACCGTAAGATTCCCTCTCCAAATAGAATGTGTTGGCGAAATCTTACGGCTCGATTTTTTTTTAGTTTGTTAACAATTATAATTTTTAGAACTACAATTTCTGAAAGTAAAAGTTGACGTTTCCTTTAAGACAATATCATAGCTATTGATTATTAAACTCTTATCGCTTGCTTTTTGTATTCGCCCACGTAAAACAATCGCTTCAATTTGCTTGCATCGCACCGCACCACACCGCGCCGTGCCGCTCGATTCTGTTCGCTCACTTAGGACAGCGCCTAAGCTTGCTAAAAACTTGCTCGTGACTACAGCGTGGCTCACAATGAGGGAGGCTAGTAGCGGTCAGACGTCGCTGCACATGCGCTACCAAAGTTGTTTAAGCCCATGGGTTTTTTGGTCGGTTGAATGAGTTTCAACATATCTGGCGAGCTCCTTACCTCCTCTCCCCTATGCTTCTTTCTTTGACGACAGTAAAACTGCGCAAACGGTTGTTTTGAGGAGTATTTAGCAGTGCCGTGTCATATGACTTTTTTGTTTTGTGGTTTTTAAGTGCATCAGTTTATTACTTTGTATTTTTTTTATTGGAGTTTTAGGCTCGTCAGCACAGTGAGATCGATAGGGCCTTAACCGAAATTAAAACCCTTGTAAAATTCCCATAAGGAGAGTTATAGTAAATAACTAACCAGCCGGAATAAGCACTAAAGTACAATAACATATACAATTACTAAAATGTGTATTAAAATATTAAAAATATATCTCAATATGAAACATTCTCCATAGGAGTGGAACTCGAATGGTTTATTATTATGGTTTAGAGATGATGATGATACACCTGCTAAAATAAACGGAGGTCTATGTACTTATTAAAAAGACAAAACAAACATATAAAGATACTAAAAGTGTTAAAACTAATCTCAATATGAGATCATATCCTAGTGAGACACCCTATAAGGCCTAGACTCAAATGGAATTTTGAAGATTCGCCTGGCGTATAAAATGGAGTAAACATATGACTCTATCAGCACTGTCACGTAACAAAAAACGAAGGCCACCTTTAAAATCAAGAGCCAGACGAATAGGGGCATACTTGCGACACTCCACCAAAATGTGGTACACACTAAGAGGAGCATCGCAAAACTCACACACTGGAGGTGGATCCCCTCTTAATAAAAACCCATAGGTCAAAATGTATGCCCGACGAGGAGTCTCGTAACGATGACCTTCTCTCTTCTAGACTTTCGTATCTAAGATGTCCATCGCGACACACCGTCCTCAAGTGCAGGGTGCGTAAGAACCCACGTCGAACATAACCCTTTAGATCTAAAAACATGACACCCAAACTCACCTCATGAGGGAGAGGAACCGACTCCTTGGCTGCCTGGTCCACCAGTTCATTTCTGATAGACCAGCTTGACCAGGAATCCAGCAGAAGACGAGCCGGGTTTTTAACAAACCCATTTTAAAAATGTTCTTGTGTATCATCTGCACAAGGGGATTCCAGGAGTTCAGAGTGGACAATGCCAACAGAGCACTCAGGAATGAAAATATAATATCTGGTTACTGTCAGATTTAGGTCCTTCTACTAAGATATTACAATTGGCGCTCTACCACGAGCTCAAGTGCAATGGTATCCATATATTGTCCGAGGGAAGACGTTTAACTTACCGAGGTAGTCAACGGAGGAGCCTAATAGCTTCTGCACATGACTGAATAGCAGGGAAAGGGAAGAAGTAAGGAAAGAAAAAAGGGGAGAATAAGTTAGGAAATAGCAGAAGAATGAGAAAGGGAAGGAAGAAGAAAAGGAGGTGAACGCAAGGATATAGGAAAGCTTTGTCTTACACGAGGTACATTCTGTGCAAAATCTTCTCCTTTAAGTCGCCTCTCACGACAACCAGAGGATACTGCGGGACTATACTAAACCCTATCCGTCAGGGAACTTTCTATATACAAAAAATTAGATTGTAGTTGACTACTACAACCATTTGGCGACAGTTCACAGGTAAAATACAAGTGTGCGATGCTACATGATAAATTATGTGACTTTTGTCAGAATGTTGCCATGTAGGTTGGTGAAGTACCGGTCCAAATAACAAACATATTTTCTTACATATTTATTCACTAAGGAAATGTAACCACAATGATCATATCACCAGTGTTTTGTTTTTTTACAAATGAAGGGCTGTTCTAATTTTCATATAAAATCAAATGTGTCGACTTAAATGTAGTTTAATATGTAATTGTAAACAGAATTAAATGTTCTTGCTCAACTTAATTTAAGGCAGGAGTAGACAAACAAGTTAAATTTGTAAGTTTATTCAAATTATTCCAGGTATTCATTGTTGATCCTTAAATTGTATACACGATAGCTAAATAAAACGGCCAAAGAATTAAAACAGATGGTAATGTAATTAAAAATGGTCATTACATTATTATTGTCATTGTAACAATAATAATAATAATATTTAGCACCGAGTCTTACTACCCGTTCGGGTTATACGCTTTAAGTACTAATTACTCTAATGAATTAGGAATTGGGAAGGTTGAATTAGAGGAAGTGAACCCGCATTTGCGTGGAGGGAGATTGGAAAACCATTTAGGAAAAACCGCCCCCAGTTCACCCGACCGAGATTCGAACCTCGATCTCCCCGTCCTCAGCAGTCGAGCTCTACACGACAAGCGCGTTAGCCAACTACGCCACCGAGGCGGGTCAATCATTGTAACAAACCACTACTAAGGTAGAAAGCTATAATCAGTGTAAAATATTACTAAAGTGATCTAAAGTTTAAATTTCACTATTCATATTACGTTCGCATTGTGGATAACTAGAATTTTTTTTACAAATGTACACGTTTATGATGAAGATTTGGCCTGTAAATAATGTCAACCACCATATAAAATTGTCGTTTTTTTTATTAAAGAAACACGTCTTAATAATCCTTCAGGCTATTCGTATGTGCACTAATTACGCCAGTGTGATAGAGATGATGAAGCTCTAATTTTGAGAAAGCGTACCCGCTTTGCGTGGAGGGAGAGTTAAAAATAGATTAAGGAAAACCACTATCACTACACTCAACCGGGATTTGAACCTTATTATATCCACCATCTGCAGTCTAGTATATTAAACTACACCGAAGCGGGAAGCTTATATTTAAAGGAAGGGTAGTTTTGAGCCCTTGGCTCAGGCGGAATGTTACATTTATCACAATCTTAGGTTGACTTTGAGTTATAAAGGTGTTTGTGTTGATCTTCCCCCAGTTTTGTCTGCTACCTCACCAGGCGATCATGTCTGGAGTGATGACAGGCCGCGTCTGTCACTGTCATGATGACGGACAGACCGGCATCACTAGCTTGATGACTTTTGAAGAGTCCTCGGTTAGCACCCCGCCTAGATACTAGGACCACACACCTAACGTAAGGGTGGGAGAAAATATTAACGCACCATGACGTAGAGGGGCTTAGAAAACAACGGGACTATTACTTATAAACGTATTACTCTTTCAAAATCATTGTCAAACAACGACTTTTTTGGTAGGGTGAACAGCAAATATGTTTTTTATATTTAAAATAGAAACAGTTACTAAAAACTTGTAAGATTTGTGAAACAAAATAACATAGATAGTTGCAGAAACACTCCAGCAAAGAGCTTAAATGAATTAATATATAAGGTTATATAAACATTGAGAAAAGAGGAACATCTCTGTTCACCAAAGAGCGTAATAAACATTTTTTTTTGTTCAAAGACCTCAAAAAAAGTGTATAATTAATAAGCTATTGGTTTTATAAAATTTAGTCTACTTCAAATAAGAGAGTTTTACAATGATAGGTTATTTGCGGAGATTTGATCAAAATTGGGAATTTTTGCTTATGTAAAGTACCCTTAAAAGTAATTTTCATGGTAAAATGAGAAGTTCCATTTTGTTTTCAATCTTAAATAGTGGTACCAGTATGTTTAAAAGGGTTCCAGTTGTTCTTTGTAATTAAACCTTTCCGGCTACACACAATTAAAACACATTTAAGGGAAACTGGTAGGTCACCAACCGATGGACGAGGAACACACAGTAATCGACCTCATAAGCTTGCCCAACAGACTCGTGAAGCAAAAATGCAGGGTTTTTTTTTGCTCCTCAGAGGATCGTAAAGCATATTACAGCTTGAAGGACTCCCGAAAATTGTACCTTTCAAAAGATTTGAATGCCAAAAAGCTTCTTAAAAAAATTTAACTAAAGATTCTGACATTCATATAGATTTCTTACGAAACATTCAGAAATATTTTTGTGTCAAGAGTTCAATATCGCTTTCAGTTACCCTCGAACCAAAACGTGCTGTTGGTGCGATCAACATAAATCAAAATGACTGATCTCGAGAGGAAGTTTTCTAAAATGCAACAAGTGGTGAGGATAGAGTAAAACTGCGGCGTAGGAATCTAGAAGACGAGAAGAAACTACACCTCAAGAAAGCTGACTGGGTCTACAAAAAGAAAACATGCCAAGGAGCTAGACAATCGTCCACTGCCCAAGGAGAAGTGTAAGGATCCGGAAGTCCTGATGAAGTTCTGTGAAGATGAGGAATATTACAGCCAACTTATTGCTGTTCATCAGTCTAAATTGCTATCTGGACACCAAGAGGATTACATCACGATCAAAGTGAGTTTTAGAGAAAAATCTCCTGATAATTTTATTGTTCTAAAAATTAGAACTTACTTTAGTTAAAAAAAAAGTATTTTTAATTTTCTAAACTTAGGCTACTTTTTTTTTTCTAGGAAAACATCGAAGTAAATGTTATTGTTTAGTTTCAATAACTTTTATATTGTTAACTACTTATATAAAAACATTTCTACTTATTCGTGATGTTTTTTTATCTGCTCTCAGGCTAAACTGTGGAAGATTATACGGCCGTTTTAATACTCAATTTTCAAATCACGAATTTTAATGGGAAATCCAGCTCCAGTAATTCATGAAAGACTTTACAATAATTATGAACCGTGATAAACCTAGGCCTTTAGACTCACATAATATTGGTTGCCAACTTTAGACTCACATAATATTGGTTGCCAACATAAGTCGATGTGTTTTAAAGTGGGATTAGGCCTACATAATGTAATAACAAAGTTATAAAAATGTATTTTGACTATTACAAAATCCAGGGGAAAACCCAACAGCAATCCAACCTTTGTTTGGTTAAATAATTAATTGCGCAAGTAAATTAAAACCTAATGTAATCTTAGTTTCATTGTGAAAACAGCAAGCAGTAAACCAACGTGTAAAAATATTTTCACTGAGAAAGGTTCAAAAATATCTTATTTTAAGTGTTTAAAAGTTTATTTTCTTTCTCCTGAAAATTTTTAATGTTTGTACTCTTTTGGTTTTTCCTCTCCAACCTTCATATAGAAATTGATGTAAGATTGCCCCTGCCTCTGTCTTTTGAAGGCAATGTGGCGACAACTTTCGAAAATTAAAACAAAGATTTGAGCTATAACTGTTATCTAGTGGTAGAGATTCAAAAAATACGAAAGTTTACGTGGCTTTGTTGTTGAATCTGATCAGAACCGGGCGGATGCCCGGGGCGTCAGCTCGAGGGGGTGCCAAACAAAGCACCAACATAACATAACATAGCTCTGTAATGATATTAAAATAATTCCTAAACCTCACAACTATGCACCTAACGTAACAGTGGCGTTGCTAAGCATAACCCTCATTCACTTTTTGATTTGAGAGAGTTTCACTCTAAAAGTTGATTATATCCACCATCCTAAAAAAATGAAGACCTAAAAAGTTATTTTTAAATTAGCTATAAAACTGTTCATTATAATATATTAAAAAGGAGAACATTGTCTACAAAACATGTTATCTTATATATAAAATTCTCGTGTCACAATGTTCGTTCCCGTACTCCTCCGAAACGGCTTGACCGATTCTCATGAAATTTTGTGAGCATATTGAGTAGGTCTGAGAATCGGCCAAAATCTATTTTTCATACCCCTTAGTGATAAGGGTTGTCCACCCTTAACATTTTTCTATAATTTTTAGACATTTTTT
>CABFVX010001803.1:56276-70686 GCA_902151425.1 Timema shepardi | reverse complement strand
GGGGGGGGTAAAAAAACCGTGAGTGTATGAATGACATGATGTTTAAACTTAATATTAAACCCTAATAATCAAGAACATTGTTATTTTATACAAGAGTGATGGAACTTTATTTGTGTGAGAGGTAAAAAGGGGGGGGGGAGGCAAAACCAAAAAGTATTGTCTGGACTTTTTTACCCTCCTTTCCTCCAATTAAAGTTAGAAAATTGGATACTCTTAGAAGCTTTAAAAGTGGTCCTTGTTTAGAGAATTTTTGAAAATCATACTTGTTTAGCAACTATTTAGAATAGTGCTCACCACAAAATATTTCGAAATTTGGATATTTATATAGGATATTTGGAGAAGTGCTCTTTTGACATATCTTTGAAAATTGGACGCCTATAAAAGCTATTTTAAGAAGTGCTCACCAGAATTTTTTTTATAAGTTAGATTCCTTCAAATCTACTTGAAGTGGTGCTCACCCAGATATATTTTTAAAAATTTGGAATGCCCTAGGGGCTCTTTGGAATGGTCCTTGCCTGGTGTTTTTTTCCTATTATGTCCAGACTACGTTAGGTCTAGAGTTGTTAGTTTTGGGGATTATCTTCATACTATCCACTTATCCCCCGTTATATAAGAGGGCGCCACAAAGCAATCCCGATCGGGTGAAAGAAATACCTCGAGCCGCCCCTGCTACTTAAAAAAAAGAAGTTAAACCCAGTGCTGAGCTAGAAAGTGGTAATCGAGGTGAACGCCTGGATTATGTGATTTCTTTAAGTGATGTTGAATTATGGGGCCGTGGAAATGATGGTAAAATGACCAATACCAGTGAAATTGTGAATGCACGATTGTAAAGTAGGTCTTTACAGCGTAGGAATTGTTTTCTGAAAGGCCTTTTTTCCTGCCGGAAATCTGTTATATAGTAGGATATTGGTAGGGAAAAAGACCTTTCAGAAAGTAATTCCTACCTTGAATGGAGTATGGAGTTCATAGATTACGCCTAACGCCGGAGCTAAAGAAAACCTTAATTCCATAAACTATTTCTTGACTGTTGGGGGGGTCTGTGGTAGAGGGGGATTGTGGAGGGGTTAAGTCTTTTAATGCATTTCCAATTAATAGTTTGGTTATTTAACAAAATTATATAATGTATATATTATATATAATATAGTATTAATAATTCATTAGTCCTATTTAGAAATGATTATAAATTAAAGTTGTCCGAGAATAAAGTGCTTTCTGGTAATCAAGCCTATCAATAATTAGATAGTTTATTAGGCTGAGTGTAAAGGTATGAGAAAAGCCTCAAAGAGTCAAATGGTAGTGTTAGAAGGGAAATTAAAATAATTGTGGCACTATCGTTATAACGAGAAAACTCCATCAACAACGGCTATCAATGCACTTGTTCAATGTGACAAAAAAAATACTATTCACATATGTTTGTGTTGTTAAAAAATGTTTGAAACTCTCCCAGTAACCACAAGCACCAGTGAACGGTCTTTCGAAGGCTAAAAACCTACTTCAAGAACACGATGGGTCAGGACCGCTTTGATTGATTGGCACTCCTGAAAATACATAGAGAAATTGAAAGCATTCCATTGAAAGTTTTAAGTGAGCTTCAAAAAAAGTCTATAAAACTGGACTTTGTAACTTTATAAACACTCAAATTAGTACATCAAACAAAAAAAACTTTTGAACCAATATTTTTTCTTATTTTTTTAATTTCAATAGTATGTTTTGACGTGCTACAGCCCAAAACTAACACGTAGTAATTTTTAACTTATGATATTTTTTCACAAATCCATTAAACTTTAAAAGTAAATATGTTTTGAGGCAATTAGGCAATATGAATCCTACACCTTTGAGCTACGTACAAGTGAGTCCTCGAATAGGTCAGTTGGTAGAGCAGTGGTAATTTCAGTTAAAACTTTGGGATTTTAATCCACGTTCAAATACATTTTTTTTAAACTCTACGTGTCAACATTTCGTATAATCTGCTTAATGAATTATCTTTGAGCACGTTATCAAATGGAAACACACTGTTCAATTGAATACAAGAGAGTAATGTATTTGATGGTGACCTGGCGGTCTAGGGGTAAGGTGTCAGACTTCTGTGCTGGCGGCCGGGGTTCAATCCTCGGTCGCGGCAAAGATTTATCTGATTACCAAACCCTTCCTTCACTTCTGACAAGACATCTTGTGAATGTGTTGAATGCCAGACCTCCACCGTGGTTCGTATTCCACGTTAAACTGTAGGTCCTTCATTTCATCTCACAATCACCCTACCATTACACATTAGCGTAAGTGCGTATAACCCGAACGGGTAGTAAGACGCGGTGCTAATAATAATGTATTCGATTCACATTCTTCACAGTTGTCTTACAAACACATAGCATTCCAAATACTATTGTTAGTTCTATACCTTGAAATTTTAATTTGAGGCTTAACAAACCTATTAATCAATGCAAGAAGCTCCTTCACCGTTCACACAAAGGTAGTGAATTAGATACAGTTGAAAACCTTTTTAGTCACGAAACTCTTTTGAATGGAAAGACTATCATTAATGAACAGTTACAATTTAGAAATCAAACTCTTGTCAACTCACTAAAATTTCTACCTAAAAATTGAAAAAAAATTAGCTTATTTTCCTTGTTCTCTTGTTAAAAAAACATAAGCATAGAACAAAGAAAATATTAATCAACAATTTCAATACGATTAGCATTTACCAACAAAAAGGATATTTATTTAAATAAGATCACTGCGCTCCCGTTTAACAGCGAATCATATTGCACAACCCCTACATTAAGCTTCCGTATAGTTCCTCTTGGTCTGTTATATTTTTAATCTAAGCATTCTCTCCTATTTGCGTCAATAAAATGAGCTTAACAGCTTAAATTACTCTTTAATACAGTGAGTTCCAACCTTTTTTAGAAGTGAGACCCCAATTTTTGCCTCTGAGATAATCGTGACCCCTTACATTTGAATCCTAGATTTCTAATTGATATAAAATGACTATACAACTATTATCAAATGTATCACTCACTTTTAATAAATAATTAAAAAACAAAGTTTGTAGATATGAATCTGCATTGATGCACATAGTTTATTATTGAGCCTTGGCTCTAGTGAAGAAATAACCAGTCTGAGATCCGTCTCTAGATTATACTGATTCCTATATTTAGTTTTAAGGGCAGCCACAACCGAAAACAATCCATACCTTTGCATTGACATGTTACAAATATTAAGTCTTTCAAATGTATCAGCAAGTTAGGCTAGTTTGCACAAGAAACTGTTCTTATTGATCTCATTTTTATCCTCGGGATAATCACTCACTGTCTTTGAGGTAAAGACTAATTTCATTCTTCAGTTCAAACACCCTTGCAAGCAGTCTCTCGTGACAACCAGCGTTCAGCAGAGTAGTGTAAGAAAGCACTGTCTTCAGCCCCTGTTCCCTCGCACAAAGCAGCAAACAAACGTGATTCAGTTGGTCTTGTCTTAACGTAGTTCACTATTTTAATGATGGAACTAAATACAACCCTTAGTTCTATACTCACGTTTTTTGATGCAAGTGATTCCTTGTGGATTATACAGTAGGTCCAGATGGCGTTGGGAGCCTTCCCTTTGACGGGAGCTTGTAAACTACTCCTTTCTCCAGATATAGCAGGAGCACCATCACTGCATATCACAACAAAATCGTCTAGAATCTTGAAAAGTCCTTCTGCAATGGCTCTTCCCGGAATTGGCTTGCAGAACAATAGGTCCTCTTTGACAGATCTGTTATTGATGTACCTAACATAAGCCATAAGGTGGGCATCCTTCACCGAGCTAGTGACTTCTTCGACCTGTATTGCAAATTTTGGCAGGTTCAAAGCGTCAGTCAGCTGTTCTTGTATGTCTTGCGCCATGTCGGATATCCCGTATTCCCGCCGTGTTATCTGCCAGAGGGGTCTTTCGGACTAGATCTATAGACGCTTTGTCAATCATTATTTAAGTGATTTCGACAGCAGCAGCCAAAACGAGTGTATCTCCAACAGAATGAGGTTTGTTACAATTTAAGACCTTATACGAATCTTTGTATGGTTGCCAGAAGTCCCTTGGTGGGAATATTTGTCATTTTTATCATTGATTTAATGTGTTCAGAATATTCTTAACTGTGTCGGTAAACATGCAGTCGGAGTAAGATAACCAAAATATTCTGTTTCTATTTGTATTTTGAGCTTTTCTATAGTCATAAAAAATATTTTAAAAGAGTAAATACAGCACAATGTTGTAGTCCTCACAAATTTTGCGACACCTTCGGATTAACGCCGCGACCCCCAGGTTGGGTATTACTGCTTTAATCCCATATGAAAATATCATATTCTGAAAGAGGAGACATAATTATTTACTGTACGCGTCTATAATAATAATTAGCACCACGTCTTACTACCTGTTCGGGTTATACGCTTTAAGTACTAATTACGCTAATGGATTAGGAATTGGGAAGGTTGAATTAGAGGAAGTGAACCCGCATTTGCGTGGAGGAAGCTTGGAAAACCATTTAGGGAAAAAACAGTTCACCCAACCGAGATTCGTACCTCGATCTCCCCGTCCTAAGCAGTCGAGCGCAACAGGACAAGCGCGTTAGCCAACTACGCCACCGAGGCGGGTTACATGTCTATAAAATGTTGATTATATTGAACTTGATCTTGAAGTAAAATAATGTTTTTGTATTCGATTCATCTATAAACTAGAACCTTACGGTCGTTTAATTGCTATGAACTTTTTTTTTATCAGAAATATTATTAATTTATTTGAGTTTTATCACAATCCTTGACGGTTTGAAGAAAATTGTCATCTCCCATCAAGCTAAAAATTTGTTTCATAAAATTTTTAATCGATTTTGCACCAAATATCTTTTTCACTTCACTTCAATTTTTTTTTTCTTTCAATCGAATCTCGAAAAATACCCCTTCACCAAGTTAGAAATTCAACATATAAATAATTCAGAAACAATATATTATAACGTTTTATATGTATAATGACCCTCCTCGGTGACGTAGTTAGCTAACGCACTACTTCCGTGTTGAGCTAGGCTGCCAAGGACTGGTAGATTGAGGTTCGAATCACGGTCGGGTGAACTGAGGGTGGTTTTTCCTAAATAGTTTTCCACTCTCCCTCTATTCTAATGCGGGTTCCCTCCCTTTAAATAATTAAAACTTACCAATTCATAGCATAACCCATTAACGTAAATAGTACTTAAGCGTATAATCCGAACGGGTGCTAAATAAATGTATGTACAATGGAATTTAGCATAAATCTTAGTTATATTTCAAATGGAAAGCAACAAAAAAGACTTTAGGTTTTGCCATGTATTTTTTATTTTTTATCGGCTAAATAAACTCCCCAAAACCCGAATGATTATGTTGATGGGTTCCTAACTGGTAAGGCACCTACAGGCTGTTCCAAACTCCCCCCGGGCTGACTCTTATTTTAATAATTACATCAGCGTTGCTAACAAGGTTGAGTTAGGACATGTGGTCCGCTACTGGTGGAACGCTCTAGGTCGTGTTGGGCCCCACGGCGGACCCCTTAATATCGACAGTTGTAAACAAGAAAACCGTCTTGAAATCGACTCGTGCAATTTGTACAAGAAATTAGGGTGGCACTCAGACCCTATGAGAGCGGGGTGCAGGGGGTACATCATACCCGGAGGTCTAAAAGAAACCTGGAAATTTCCTGGGATCTCAGAAATATTTGCATATATTCAAGACCAGAGTTAACATTTCCACTACTATTACTATTACTAAATTATTAGTATAGGTATAATATTTTTGTCTTTTTTTTTCAAATAGGATTGATTAATCTTTTTTAGACAGAAATAACGGGAAATGGAAGGGGGCCCGAAAAAACTTCTTACCCCCTGATAAAATTCCTCCTAGAGCCCCTGGTGGGCCCTATCGTCATCATACCCAGATAAAAAAAGTCCCCCCCCCCATTTCAATGCGAATGCTAATACACTTCTTTTAAACAGCCTTACGCACCCCTAGCTCTTGGATTAAGCCGTTAATAACTCTTGTACTACTCACATAAAGAGAATTGAAAATATATTATTGACAGATCGAGTGACTGACTAATGAAGAGGTTAAAGAAGAGTGAATGAAAATAGAACCATTCCGCGGGTGATTTAATGTACCAACTGGATGGGTCGGTCACATTATACGAATAAATGGTTTAGAATGAGGTCTTAGAAAGCAACATGGAAGGTACAACGGGACCAGGAAGAATCAAACAAGTAAATAAGATGAAGTTTCACGTTTTAATTATTATTATTAGCACCAAGTCTTGCTACCTGTACGGGTTGTACGCACTTACGCGAATGTGTAATGGTAGGGTGATTGTGAGATGAAATGGTGGACCTACATTTTAACGTGGGATCCGAACCACGGTGGAGGCTTGCCATTCACCACATTCACAAGTTGTGATTAATACACGTCTTGTCAGAGGTGAAGGAATGGTTTGGTAATCAAATAAATTTGTGCCGGGACCGAGGATTGAACCTCGGACCCCCAGCACAGAAATCTGACACCTTACCCCTGGACCACCAGGTTACCGTCACGATTTAATTTATGATACGACACAATCACACAAACATTCTCATATAGAGTATTACAGCTTTGAGCAACCGTTTTAGAAATAGGATTTCGATAGCTAACCTACTTTAGTAAATTTTCCTCAGAAAAACAAACCCCTAATGTTTTAATCACAATAAACATTTTAAAAAAATTGTTAAAATATTTTTGGCAAATTTCAAATTTTCAAAAACAGTAAATTGCCCTCAAATTTGTTTTAATGTGTAAAAATAAAAACATATTATTACTATAGTCATGATAAACAACATCCAGATATCTATTTGAACTACATTTTCAAAATAATTCAAATTAAAAAAAAATCATAAGTAAACTACAATCCTTAAATCATTTTTCACACCTAAAAGCCAAGTCTACAGTGTCAGTTGAGAAATCTAAACAGTCGCTAGCGATCCATTTTAAACAAATCTAAGCCATTAAAAAATAATTGTATTTCCAAAAAGCTACTCGTCGAAAAACTACCATTAATTTAAGGGTTAAGGTAGAAAAAAAAAGTCCTAAGCATAGTCATAGAATATCTAAATATCACGTGGAACAAAATCCATCAAAACATTTCATATCCGTGGCCAGGGACAGACAGACATGTGTACCAGACCAAATTGTAAAATACACTTTTTGGTGATTCGGGGATACATAAAACAAAGATTCATCATAGTCTCGATGTATCAAATTTTCAAGATTACAATACTTTCTCTTTAGATGAGAAAGTTGAAAAATAAGCTGCTAATAGGCAATTCTGGAAGACTCGTTTTGGACAAGGCAACGGATCTGCCGAAAATACCGTAATGATGCAAACCTTTTGGCCAAAGCTGTCCGCCGCATGATTGAGCAGCGCACCGCTATAGGCTCCTCCATATTAAGTAGTTATCCCGCGTGATCCAAGCCAACACCTCGGCCTGTCAGTTTAGTCATCAATGCTCCCGACCACACACAAACACTCGGAACACACCGCGCCAGTGAACCTAGTCCCGCACTTGCGAGTTAGCTGCCCGGTTGCGAGATAGCTGCGGGGAGTACCTTGTTACACCATAAATCACTGTCAAAAACACGCACGGGGTTCGGTATCCTCCGGCAGACTGTGCAACTTTACAGTTTAAACTGCCCCGCGGTTTGAATTATTCATCGCAATAAACGATCGCTGGCGTAGCAATTAGTTGACGCGATTCGTTAGCGGCTTCTGGTACAACTGATGGTCACGTTATATTGTAGCGATTATTTTTTTCTTGATATACGCTTATGTACTAATTAAACGCTTATGTACTCGTTACGATTGTTAATTTAGGGATGAGGAAAGTTATATTTATAAGAAGTGTACCCAAATTTGCGTGGAGGTAGAGTGAGAAAACCACCATCAGTACACCTGACCGAGATTCGAACCTCGATCTCCCCGTCATCGGCTGTCTAGTCTACTGAAGGAGTAGCGCCTTGGACCATGCATCCACCGAAGCGGGTACGGGTTTATTAGTTATTAATTGATATACAGCCAAATTTTCATAAAGGTATTTTAGAAAATACATTTTTTTGCAGCCAAAATTGGTAACATCTATCAAAAATAACCTGCCGCAGATCCCATAACCTAGAGTATGAATACATGAAAGTAGTACTTGTATGAGCCCTTCTGCACTTTAATCTTTGTTGTCTGGGAAATCTTCAATTTAATCACCCGCCTCGGTGGCGTAGTTGGCTAACGCGCTTGTCGTGTTGAGCTCGACTGCTGAGGACGGGAAGATCGAGGTTAGAATCTCGGTCGGGTGAACTGGGGGTGGTTTTTCCTAAATGGTTTTCCACTCTCCCTCCACGCAAATGCGGGTTCACTTCCTCTAATTCAACCTTACCAATTCCTAATCCATTAGAGTAATTAGTACTTAAAGCGTATAACCCGAACGGGTAGTAAGACGCGGGGCTAAATATTATTATTATTATTATTATTCAATTTAATAGTGAGGAGGAAAGAATTTAGAGGAAATGATTTAGTATGCGCTTGGAGTTGCTGTTTTCCCCTAAATTGTTTGTTGCTCTTAGTACACTCAGCCCAACCTTCCTATAGCAGGCAAACCAGTCTAGATGAGCCTGAAATTTAGTCCGCGTGCCCACCAAAGCAGGTATATATCTAATATTTGAAATTAATTGCTTTTTTTTAGCACCGAGTCTTACCACCTGTTCAGCTTATAAGCATATGTACTAATAACGCTAATGAGTTAGGCATAAGGAAGGTTGAATTTTAGAGGAAGTGTAGGTTAATTTGCGTTGAAGGAGAGTGGAAAAAACACGAAACACCACCCTCAGTACACCCAATTAAGATTCGAACCCCGAGCTTCCGGTTATCATTAGTCTAATCTAACACGAGTGACGCCTTAAGCCATGCGGCCACAGAAATTTGAAATTGATGTTATTTACCATAATACTTAGTATTGATATTGTATTATGATCACCCCAGCAGTTATTTTAAATTGCTCCAAACAGAGTAGAGAACAAGCCTACAATTTCATTGCGATTTAATTGCATAAAATAATAGTGTAAAACAAAGGCGGTATATTTTTACTAAAGCATTGATATTATTCAATTCTTGTCGATAAAAATTATTAACCGAAACTGGTGATTTTCGTTCGCCATGATTGCAGTGCTATCGTTTGTTCTAAGCCTTAGCTAAGGTGGTTGAGCGTTTACCCACTAAGCGAAAGGTACCAGGTTCTGTTCCCGGCACGGCCAACAAAAGGTGGAATTTTGATTTCCCCCCTTTAAATAAGCAAATTGACGACTGATGGAATGAGTGTTGTGTCCATTAAATAGTTAAGCTAGTTTGTAAGTCGTGTACTGACAGTAAGTAAAGCAGGAAGCAAGTTGTGTTAGTTAGATCATGCAGTGAACGTGAGAAAAAGTCAGTGTTTTTACAGGTTATTTTAAAACTTTTTTTTTATTAAAATAAATAAAATATTTCCCTAATAGAAACATCGAGTTTAATTTTCTTCACATGGTAGTAATAATATTGCAAATCTGGGCTACAACAATCGTAGCCCAGAAGTGAAAGATTAGCCAGTACTAATGTACCGTTGCCCAGGGGACGCCCGAATGTACTAATCGTACATCCTTTCCATGGAGGCTCTTCCATGTCCCGATGAGATGAGATGATAGTGAGAGAGTATGAGGGTGTGGAACCAGTGGAAACACAACGTAGCTTAAGCCTAGCTAAAACCCTGGGGACCGTTAGGGTTAGTCCTTTTTCAGGAAAAATGTCCAAGGTGCTGGACGGGAATCGAACCCGGGACCCCTAAGTTCGTAGCCAGGTGCATTGACCACTATTCCATGGGGCAAATTTATCTACATGGTGATATCGACAGTAACTTGAATTTATATAATGAGCATGGTTTTATTGGATGATGAACTTTTTTAAATGGAGAGAAAGAATTGTCTTTAAATTCACTTTGACAGAGTATTCACGAACTGTTGATATCACCATGTGAAGAAAATTGAACTCTTTGTTTCTATTGAAGAAACATTTGATTTATTTTGACAAAAAAAAGATGTTTTGACTTGAAAACTGCAAAAACTTACTTTTTCTCCCGCTAGTAAGTTTCGCTAATGTAAAAAAACAACACTATTTTGTTTTCTACTTTTGTGGTGTTATTTTACAATATTAATGTTTACAACAACTATACTAGTTAATAATAATGAGAAAAATACTCCAATATTCAACTTTATTGTTCAAAATTACCTTAGGCACGCGAAAAGGATTTATTCGAAAATTATTGACAAATTGAGAAGGGTTCTAAAAAAAAAAGTTCGGCAGCTCTGCTAGGCTCTGTGTCTCTCTCTTGTTTGAAATGCATATTAAATATGCATACGAATTATTAAAAAAACACTTTAATTCTTTAGCCTACTTGACAAGTTGTACGTGAGTGGAATACAATGACTTGTCATAAGAGGACAGGAGTAATGAGAACCGACTGTCCGATCATCTGGTGAGACTAAATAGGTGCGGTCACTTCCAAGAGGAGAAGAACCCATGACCTGAGACTCTGAAGGTCAGGAACCACGTTACATCACTTCCGGTTTTCACACTGTCTCGACGAAAACACGTCAGCCTCTCAGTCGTCCTCATCAAATAATCCTAATAGTTATCACCAAGACATTGTATCGCTACACCAAAGTCTTCTATTATTTGTTGGAGAGTACAATTTGTGCATATTTTCTCACCATAGCGTGAGAAGATTGTGATACACTAATTTTGTTTTTAGTGCTACGATGCGTCTTACTTTTAGTTAGAACAATCCGCAACTTACACTACACTGGATATCATCGCTGATGGAACTGCACGATTACTATTTAGAAACTAATATTTATAGATGAATTAGTATTAATAAACAATTGTTGAATTGTGTTGATTTTAAGGGAACTTTAAGTATATTTATATAGCGTATGCTTATACCTACGCTAAAATCCCATCTTTATCAAATAGGTATGGTATAAAAGATACTAAATTTTAATTTTCAAAATTTTATTTAAAAAAAGTGTGGCCTAAAACTAGATTTGGAAAACGTAAAAATTGAAGTTTCTTACCCTCATAGCTCTTGAATAAAAATAGTTAAAAATAAATTTTTGGTGTGTAACATTTCATAGAATAAAACTCTTTTGAATGACGAAAAAAATAATTTCTGTAAATATGGCCTTAATTATATAATTCAGACACCCAACCTTTTTGTCAAGAGTTACAACTGCATCTATAAACTCCCATGGGGCAATAATAGGAAAAACCCGAAAAACTTCGACCAAAATTCCAAAAGCATTTTTGACTATTATTGGGGCTCTGTAAAGGCGATAAATACACGTTCCAGCCCACCTTTGTCATAGTATAGTGGGAACGGTTTTAAAAGTTTGGGGATTATTTAAAATTCTATGTATCCTATTAAAATATATGGTACAGCATGTATTCTTCTTGACGACATATTAAATTAATCTCTTTATAGTTATTCCTACGAATTCCGGTACATTTTATCACAACTCTTCCATCCTCATACTCAACCCATTAGTGTCAATATTCGGGCAGCTGGATGGGTAATAAGACGAGGTGCACGAACAAATCTAATATTACGTTAGTCTTGTCTGTACAAAGAGTTTTGACTGGCAAAATGACCACGACAATGACATTGGTCATCAAAAGTAAATGACTGTTTCTAGACTTAGAAAAAAAAATATATTCTAGCATGATTGAATTGTTTCGTTAAAAAAAACTGTGACACTTTTTTTCGTGTTGATGTAATATCAAGTTAAATGTATGAGAAACAGCCTCGGGGAATGTCTCTGAGGAAATACCGGACGAGACAGACGTTAATGGCAATGGCAGTAATACCCAGACTGAAGCACGCCATCTAGAGTAGCAGATTAAATTGTAAGTTCCGGATGGAAATTTGATAGACTGGTAGTTTTGTGAACAGTAGACCTCACCCCTTCCATGTTTTTTAGTTATGACCTACCACAGTCCCAAGATTTATTTTGAATACATTTATATTTGAATTCAATTTGGACAAAAACACATTAATACCTTAGTCAATATTACATTCCATTCAATTATTCTTAAAGATTCTCACTCAAGTGGTTTAAATCGTCAGTTTCGTAATAGTTTTCAAAATTTAAAAAAAAGTCAGAGATGCTTAGTCGATTGCTTAAATTTTTAAATTCAAATAACTCTAGATGAGATTTCTAACAAAACACTTCTTAGTGACCTCCATCTCGAAAATGACAACCATATAAACCTAACTCAAAGAATGTCGTTGCCGAATTTCATTAAAATTGGTCGACACTTTTTGGCAGTTGTCGCGGACACCGGACAGACGAAACGCCAAAAGTTCAAGTTAAAATAGTAGGCCTACCTAACTCCTCTAGGACTTTCTTGTTACCATTTATCACTCCTCTAGGACAATTAACTTCGAAGGTCCAAACCTTATTTCATTCATTAGGGGGGTCTGTCTACTAAGCTAAGGACCCCGGGTTCGATTTCCGGTATGGCTGAAATATTGATCATTGGTAAAATATGGGTTTCCCCTTTCCTTTCACAATAATGAATTAATGGCTGTCGGCCTTGGTGGTCTTGAGATAAAGTACTCGCCTCAGGACCCGATGTTCGTGGGCTCAAACCCAACCGGGGTCGACGGATTTTTCTTGAGCGATGAACATTCGTAGCACAACTTTCTTCGGAGAGGAAGTAGAGCCGTCGGTCTCATGTAGCATGTAAAATAACCCTGCAAGGCATGTAAAATAACCCTGGAAGGTATGTGAAATACCTTTCCCGGCAAAATTGGCAGGTACTTTCGCTCCCGATAATAGACATTATTGTGTGCTGTCAATCGGTTCAGAAAGTGCGCGTTAAATACCTCTAATAAAAAACAAACCAAAAAAACTACAATACTTTTATTATAAATATAGAAAACAATATTTAAATTTCACGGAATTGCTTGAGATGGATACAAATGAAGGAAACATTTTTTTTTAAATAATATTTTCCCCTGATAGAAAAGAGTTTACTCGTTGCGCCTTAAGAGCGACATTATCAAATTTGGTCCGAAGTCAATTAAGCATTCAAGCGTATATAAGCCAACAAACTGAATCAGTTGGTTTCTCGCGAACATTTACTAATGTAAACTCAACATTACTTACATAACATACAGTAGCCCCATGGCTTCCTTGGTGCTGACTAACAGTTTTAAAAAGTTACCAGACCAAATTACGTATCCCTACGCCAAACCAGATGATATGGAAAAACATGTGTTTTGAAGCTGTCACTTCTGACGGTCAAAATTCAGATATATACCTATATGTTGACTGTCAGAAGTCAGTTGTGAGCTGTCAGTCATCACCAAAGAAGCCGTGGGGCTACTGTACCTTGTTTAAACAAATTGAAAAATAACTTAAGCCACATACATGGTTACGTATAAGGCGTCAGTCTCGTCTGACCTGATTTGCCAGAGACAGGGAGATTGGGAGTTCTAACTTCGAATCTCGGCGCATGTACTGATGTGATATATCCTAGATTGTTTATCACTTTCCCAGACGCAGTACGAGTACATTTATTCTAAATTTTACCTTCCTCATCCCTATTCTATTAATGTAATTAAAGTGGGATTGTGGGGAACACGAGTTAAAGGGAGTAATTTTGCAGTTTTTATGTCTAAATATTTTTGTTTGATCAAAAGAAATCAAACAATTTTCCAGTAGAAGAAAAAGAGTTAAATTGTCTTCACTTGGTGACCTGGACAGTTCCTGAATATCTGTCAAAGCGTATAACCCGAACGGGCAGTAAGACGTGATTATAAAAATACAAATATCTTTCAAGGGTGTCCTGGAATTTTAGGACTTTTATCTCTTCATTTAAAAAAAATCCCATCTAATGCCGTTATACTCATGACAAATATTCAACACGGTTAAGGTCATCAAGTGAAGAAAATTAAAATCCTATGTTTTTACTGGAGCATTAATTTATTTATTTTTGGTAACGAAGAAATTTTTTTATAAGAACTGCAACAGCGAGCTTAAATCGCGTTCCCTATACTCCCACTTAGAGGTAGGATTACCTCAGCGCGTCTCGCGTCAGCAGAAGTGGGGTGGTGAGTCTCAGACGCTGGGTGGTGGATATCAGACGTGGGGTGGTGGGTATCAGACGTGGGGTGGTGGGTCTCAGACGCGGGGTGGTGGGTCTCAGAAGTGGGGTGGTGGGTCTCAGACGCTGGGTGGTGAGCCTCAGACACTGGGTGGTGGGTATCAGACGTGGGGTGGTGGGTCTCAGACGGGGTGGTGGTGAGTTTCAGACGCGGGGT
>CABFVX010001803.1:14934-45673 GCA_902151425.1 Timema shepardi | reverse complement strand
GGTCTAGGGGGTAAGGTGTCAGACTTCTATGCTGGCGGCCGGGGTTCAATCCTCGGTCCCGGCACAGATTTATCTGATTACCAAACCCTTCCTTCACCTCTGACAAGACATCTTGTGAATGTGGGGAATGCCAGGCCTCCACCGTGGTTCGGATTCCACGTTAAACTGTAGGTCCTCCATTTCATCTCACAATCACCCTACCATTACACATTAGCGTGAGTGCTTATAACCCGGACGGGTAGTAAGACGCGGTGCTAATAACAATAATATTATCGTTATTACAGTCTTAAAATATATCTTGAGAGAACGCTCACTTTGAATTTCAAGTTGAATTAATTCCTATCATCTATACCGCCACCCTTTGTGAAATAACTAGTTTAAAGATAAATAAATAAGTTTTCTCGAACTACTTGTTTGATTTTGCTACGCTTTTACTCAGTTTGATAGCTAGAGGCCAAATCCAGGTTCCTTAGTTCTATTCCCAATTTAGTATATACATATTTGTCATATGTGCTATTCCTAGCAAAACGGCATATGATGTTGATATAAATCATGTCCAGAAAGTACCAATTAAATTATTACTAGGCTTCTATTAATATACACCTTTAGTGCTATTAAATAGTAATATACTGTATCTAAATAAAGGTTTGATGGACTTAAAAAATTATTCCGAAAAAGATTAATAGTGCAAATATCTGGCTTCTGAATTTAAGATGTTTATTCATTACCTACCTCAACTATTGCAAGTACTATTACATTGTAAACATTCCCATGGTTGTTTTAGTACCACATTTTATTACTGTACATTCATTTGCATACAAGATTAGGTTGAATACATTAACTGAGTTGGTATTCTACATTATATACATTCTAGATGGGAACTGTTTAGGTTTTAATATATGGCGGCATGGTCGATTTGTTAAGTCATGCATGGTAATTATCTGCTATTTGAATTTTGATGTAAATAAACATTTTGGAAGTAAAATAAATTGTTATACTGTTTGTTTGAAATCACAATTTAAATACGTTCAATCTAGCTCACTTTAACCTTCATTAGGGGAAAATATTAAGTTATTTTTAGATATACTTTTAACAATATAACCAAAGAAAATTGTATTTAGTATTAATATAGACAACCGAAACCTTAGTAAAAAGACACTCTACCAAATGAGCCAAGCTAAGGGTCCCGGGTTCGATACCCTGCACGAGCGGAAAATGTATCATGAGTGAAATGTGTATTTTTCCTTTCACAATGATAAATTAACGGCCGGGGATTGGATGTTGCGCCTGTCCTAGTCTTAAAATAGAGTGTAAGATATTTTAAACTACAAGCCTGGCAAGCCGGCAGTGGAAAATAAATGACTTATTATTATTTTTAATTCAATATTTAGCACCGCGTCTTACTACCCGTTCGTTGAATTAAAAAAAACTGATCCATTTCATAAGCTGGAAACAGTAATGATGTAAAATAAATTAAAATAAAATTGAAAAAACTTAAGTTGTATTGTATTTCGGAACTTTTTTTTTGTCAATCACTAAAATCATTTAGAATATTTCCTAAATCTTTTTAATGTAGAATGTGAATTAGTAAAATATGATGCCCTGGTAAATTTGTTGCAAGGTCACTTCATTTTTTGCAAGTGAGTCCGTGGCTGATTTAATACAATCCTGTAATGAGTGTAAGGTGCTTTCATGTTTATGTTCAGGTAATTGAGAGGATTTGTGCCTCTAATACCTGCAGATACAGGTTTTTAAAAGGAAAGGTTTACAGCTTAGTGAACTACCGACTGTTTTGAAATACCTCATAACTTTCAAGAGAATGCTCCATTTAGTGCAGGTAGATTTGTTTTATTTCTTCTTTAGAGTATTTTTAAGTGAAGGTGTTTATTTTTATGACGTTTTTAACTTTACTGTTGGTTGAGTTTTAATATACTTTTTTTTATACATAGTAGCAATTGCACCGTTTTTTGCGACGGTGTTATAAGATCATTCACCTTTGAAATCTAGTGAGAATATAAGGTATTAGCCTGTAGACCTTACTATTATACAATATTAGAGAATATTTAACTATTTGTTGATAACCAGTGTTTAGTTCGAATGTTTATAAATCTCATTTTACGAAGTTTTTTTTAATTTCACAGGTATGCTATTTAGAATAAATAACGATTTTCCACCATAATTACAGGTATGCAAACCGGTAAAATTTGTAGGCTCTTTTTCACTCGCTCGTAGAAATTCATGAGGTGGGTTGTTAAACCGCTCCACCTGAAATTATTAACCTATCACAGAAATTATAACTAGGAATAGCCTAAGTTGCTCCACACGGGGAGGTAAATAATAACAATAATAATTGCTTATTTAAATGGATTATCATTAATTTAAGTCCATATATTAAAGGTAAATTTCCCTAGGCTGGATCAAGAAATGAAACTAGAGCTCTAAAAACGCACCATTCCTTTATTCTGACTGGTACACTAGAGATAGAATGTAGTTAAGAAATACACCGAGAAAAAAATAGTTTAGCTCATATGTCGCTGACGATTTCCACACGTCCATCACAGAATCTGCCTTAAACTTTTTAGTGAAGAATGACCCTAGACATAGGAATAATCCTGGATAGCTCAGTGGTAAGAGCATTGACGTACTAAGACTAAGGTCCCGGGTTTGATTGCCTTGTATTATTATTATTATTATTATTATTATTATTATTATTAGCACCGCGTCTTACTACCCGTTCGGGTTATACGTACTTACGCTAATGTGTAATGGTAGGGTGATTGTGATATGAATGAAGGACCTAGAGTTTAACGTGGAATCCGAACCACGCTGGAGGCCTGGCATTACCCACATTCACAAGATGTCTTGCCAGAGGTGAAGGAAGGGTTTGGTAATCAGATAAATCTGTGCCGAGACCGAGGATTGAACCCCGGCCGCCAGCACATAAGTCTGACACCTTACCCCTAGACCGCCAGGTCACCGATTGCCTTGTAAAGTTGTCATTTTTCAACTTGAGAATTGATATCAAATGCCGCTATGACCTTACTTAACAACTTTAAAAGAATTAATATTTAATGTATTATTATATACCTATTAAAATATTGAGGTGTTATCAATTTTGGCATCAAAATGTGTTTGTATTTACTAAAAGGACCTTCCTATAAAAATCGGACTGTAATGTAGTGACGTACAGACTCGCACACATTCTTATAAGCTATTCACACACAGACAACCTGGCAGGACTAAAAAGCCTAACTATTGTGAGTTAAGAACGTTATAATTAAGTTTTTAAACTTTCCATTTCTTATAATTTTTATGGAATACAATAATTTTAAATAGAGCCTATCTTTTCAAGTGACTCGCATATTACTCAAACATCGAGCACATAGTAATTAATTGCTAATTCCTTGCAAAATATGTATGATTAGTATCTTTCTCTGATATGATATAAGAGATCGCAGCTTCAGACAACCCTATCTTCAATGGGTGATCTTAGTGGAAAAAGGGTATCTGACAAATAACTATGTATACCAATTTAGAGCTTAGAATTGATTGAAATATAAAAATTCTGCTGTATCATTCCATCAGCTAAGATACGAATATAATCATATTTCAAATGTATTTAATTTTTAATTAACGATTTTCCATCAAACTGTATCATAATACTTTATCTCATTTGTTTAGTTCAGTGAAAATTTCATTAAAACATGTGAATTTTGAAATTTTTTGTTGTTCTTAATTTTGTTTGGATTTTAAAATGTGTCATTAATAATCTCACATTTGTTTAGTCAATATTATTAAACTTTCACATTATCTTAGTCATAGAGTTATTCAATTATATAATATTAACTTAATTATACCTTTATTTTCTTACGAATGAACATTCCAAGCAACTTTTAGAAAATACACTTTTTTTTCGGCCAATATTGATAAAATTTAACTATTTTAGTAGTGTTATTGATCTGCTTCAGTGGCCACATGGTCTAAAGCGTCAATCTCGTGTTAGACTAGATTGATTGCTGATTATAGGGAGATCGGGGGTCGAATCTCGGTCGGGTGTACTGAGGGCAGTTTTCCAAAATGGTTTTCCACTCTCCCTCCACCTAAATACGGGTACACTTCTTCTAGATTAAACCTTCCTCAGCCATAGCTTAGTATCATAATTAGAAGTTATGCGGATGACCTGAACAGGTGGTAATAAGCGATGAAAAAGAAAGTATTATATGTATTGATGATAAATATATCAAAAATAACAGCTAAAGCACACATGGTCTGACTCATGAATACATGAAACTATATTTCATAACTTTTTTACCTGCCGTATATGCCCATTCTTAAGAATTATGAAAACGTAAAACTAGCTCTAGTAGCTTTTTATAGCTGTAAGATACGTCAATTCGCAAGAAAAATTGGCTATATAATATTTATAGCTAAAAACCCAACTGCTTGATGTGGGCAAATAAAATTGCAAAGCAACACTTAAACTTAATCCACATCTTATCCACTTATTAACTTACGATCCACTTACCAAAACAACATTTTAGAATGTCTTCTAAACTGTTATAAAGAGATAAGCGTGATTATTTTGTTGCTATTATTTCAAATATTTAGTTTCATGTTGAATATTTTGAACTACCCTCCGTAAACAATCTGTATTATATTATTTATTTGTAAAATACTTTAATTCCGAAAGTCCAATGTTCGGTAGATAAAATTAAGTTTGTAGTTATTGTAAACAAAACGTAATTTAAACAATAAGGTACATTTTTTTCAATTATTATTTAATTACTTAATAAAAACGTTCATGCTGACAAACAAGAATGGCACTTATGCCTGTATTCCAGGAACTACTTAATAAAATGAGAAGCGGTGACTGTGCAAGTTTGCAAAAGTGTCAATCACCACCGAAAAATAGGGGTTGAAAATTATAAATCATGGGGTTTCCTCAATAATTGCTGGAATAATAATTACTGTGGCTTTGCAGATCAACTCGGAGGTCCCACGGCTTTTAAAACGATCCCAAGGTCGTGAAGGGGGAAAGGATTCAATAATGGAGCCCCAAAAAAACCTTTTAATACCGATAATTTTTTACGAGACAGATATATAGGCAGTTTTTTTTAATAAAATAATTTAATGCGATATGCATCGCTAATAAATAATATCCAATATTTTAAAATAAGCACTATTAATATTTAATTTCAACCACATGGAAAACTGTGTACATCCTTTCAATTATGTTTTTAATTAGCTCATAAATAAACGTTAATAAAGAGGTATTATAATCTAATTGGGCTGTGCGAATGTCATTTTTGAATGCAAAGTGAAGCTTGAAACAAGCGAAGCAAAGTCGAAACTAAAGTCTAAGTTTATTGTTGTTACGTAGCCTAACACTTCTTTTAATTTTTAAATTGTCCACTAGGTGCAACTCGTTAAGGAGAAAGATGTGTTGTAAATAAAAGTAATTTGAAAACATGAAATATAAATAATAATAATAAATTAATAATCTTAATAATATTTCGAGGTGTCCTTTGGGTGTTTCGCCGGCACACACAATCGGAAAGGAACTGGTATTGGTAAGTGACCTTGCTTTGCTCGTCTCCTTGAACCAAAATATATGTTACACAACCGAGCACTCGTCTCCGAGTCGAACCCGGCCCCCGGAGATGCCTACTGACAGAGTTCTCACTCGTGTCTCGGTGAGCCAGGATATACCAGGTATCGTACACAGGTAACAATTCTAGCAATGGGCGGAGTTACTTAGAAAAATACTATGAAAATAATGACTTGCAGATGAGATGAAACTTAAAATAAGTTATAATATTATATTATTACAATAAAAAAAATTGACTTGTAAATTTCCCTACCTGGCAGACGTGCTAAACAACAGATATAATCCTTGACATTTTACAACATTGTTGGGTAAAATAGAGAATCTTTAAACATTAACAAAGAAACAATAGGTAAAACCTTATCTGCAACTGCAGTGCGAAGTAACACTGCGATTCTGGTTGCCTACTTGGCAGGCATTTACACTTGTCTCTGAGCTCAAACTTGTGTGGTTATCTCGAAAACGGGAAAAGCTAGACAGTTTTTTTTGTTAATTCCTAATCCTTGTTTTGCAATCTTAAGTCAAAATTAGTAATACCTACTCTGACATATTTTATTTCAGAAAAATGTGTTACAACCCCCCCTTTTTTTACACAATGGGGGTGAGTAACGGTAACAGCACATTTAGTTTATTAATTATCAAAGATTTCAATAAGTAGTATACAAAGATTCGTTGTAATGCCCTAAGTAGTTTTCATAATATTTCACACGACAGTCCTTTTAAGCTCTATCTTTAGGGGTGAACATCGCCCTTAATATTTAAGATGGATCCTAGGTTGCTGATGTGAATTATTCTATTTTCACCCAAGGAATAGCCTGCCAAAGTTTGATGCAATGTTTTAGATACACGTCGTGTGTGTGTGTGTGTATATATATATATATATATATACACACAACAAATCAAAAAGTTCACAAGTGAAATAATAAAATCTAAATAATCAAGTGTTATAATAACATATTTGTTCTCTGTAATGTTTTGTTTATTTTTAGAACTTTTTATCATCGAGTCTTACTACTCGTTAGGGTTATACTCATACTAGCTGACCCGGCAAACGTAATTTTTAAGTAATTTCTAGTTATTAATAAAATAGGAATGATTAATAGTTAATATGAGAGTTACACTGAGATAGCAAAATAATAATTGTCAACGTTACTACTACACTTGATGCATAAACAATAATGATGGCCGACAACTGTGTAGGGAGTGAGAGAAGTCTTTTTGTGTGAGAGAAACAGGAGACCGGCTTCGTTCTCATCCCTACTCCGTGCTGTTTACTGGGTCAGAAGTGACACCTGTAGACAACTGGCGGGGATAACTAATTAAATGACGATTGATCAGTTATCGACCGGGGATGAAAAATGATTAAATTACTAAAATGACTATTAAAAAATAGGGGTTGGTGATAAAAGGGTAAAAATTTAGGGTTGTATGTATTTTTTTAATGCGACATAATAAAAAAATAAAGATATTAAAAAAATGTCTAAAAATTATAGAAAAATGTTAAGGGTGGACAACCCTTATCACTAAGGGGTATGAAAAATAGATGTTGGCCGATTCTCAGACCTACTCAATATGCTCACAAAATTTCATGAGAATCGGTCAAGCCGTTTCGGAGGAGTACGGGAACGAACATTGTGACACGAGAATTTTATATATAAGATGCACTAATTACATTAATGTGTTGGGTATGAGGAAGTTTGAATTAATAGGGAAGTGTACCCGCCTTGGCGTGGAGGGGAAGTGTAAAACCCTTTAGGAAAAACAACTCTCTGTACACCCGACCGAGATTAGAAACCCGATCTCCCCAACATCGACAGTCCGGTTTATTGCGAGATTGACGCCTTAGACCAATCGAGCACCGGAGAAATTTCAATGATAATATTAATAAATAATCCTAGAAAGTTCGTTATACATTTTTAATATGTCTCAAACTAATTTTTAATCTAACCAAACGATAAAATGAAGTTAATTTGATAGGACACACACGCACATAACTATTTTTTTCTAGAAAAATTCTCTTAAGGTTCTTTTAACACGATAAGGCTAGGTGTTAAGCATCACGTTTTTCCTAAAGAAAAAACTATTACCAAGCTATATTGCCAGTCCTGGTTAAACCTTAATTTCAAGAAACATTACGAACGGGATGAATTTTATGCAACTGCACCAGGAAAGAAAATATTTCTAAGGATAACCTCATAACCTGTATCCAGGTTCCCGGTACAGAGTTAAGGTTGGCGCGTAGGGAACATGAGAGAAGAACAGTGTTTTGCAGTTTTTATAGCCAAACTTTTTTTTGCCAAAATAAATAAAGTATTAACATAGTAAAAACACAGAGTTTAATAGTCTTCACTTTATGATATTAACAGTTCTTGAATATCTATCATGAGCATAGCGACATTAGACGATAAACTTTTAAATTATGAGGAAAAAATATCGTTAATTTCCCAGACACCCTTGAACTGTTGAAGTCGACTTGTAAAGAAGATTAAGCACTAAGTTCCTACTGGAGAATAATTGGATTTATTTTGATAACAAAAAAGTTTTTATACAAAATCTGCAAAACTATTACCCCAAGCTCGCGTTCTCTACACCACCCTATCCGCCCTGCTTCGTTGGTAATTTATTCTCAATGTGTAGGTCAGTAGCTTATTGGAGTCTTATAAAATTCCTAACATCTATAAACTCATTATCCATTAACATAACGGAGTGATTGTAAAAATATAGAAATATTTCACCTGGGCAAGTAAGTTAAGCCCTGGTCATCCTGTTAAAGGTATCCACATACCAACGCGGTCAATTCTCATTTCAGAGCCTAAAAAGACAAAATATATGACTGTGTTTTATGATGGCCATGATTTTAACCAAACTAAGAAACATATGAATAATTTGAAGGTCTCGGACTTGAGATACCACTGCCTGTAAAAAGGTGTTCTAGAAGCATCATCAGTTTGTTGGACTAGTTCATCCTCCATTGATAGTTTGGGCAATTTTAAATTTTACTATTGTCTGCCTCCTTGGCGAAAAAAAAAAGGTTTAGAATATTCTCCATAGATTTATATCTTCGTAGGCAGAATTTCGATTGGCATTTCTATTTTCTAAATAGGCCAATACCTTTTTTACTTAGGATCGGTGGGTAGCATGCGCTGGTTTTCTGAAACGCTGCAGTGCAAGATGAGCTAGAAGTGGGGTAGTTTGTGAACGGTAATTCTCCAGCTTGTAGAACATCTTCATCTGCTCTATTTCTAGTCACAGACAAGTATTTTGGGTTTTCAGATTCGTCTGGTGAATCCAACCCGGAATATACCATTGCTTTGTTCGAATCTGTTCTTGAAAACTGTAGGACAGGCATAAAAAAACGCCATTTCTAGGCCCACGGCTAAGTTTTGTAGCGATCAGTACTTTTAGTTTCTTGCCCGGTATGCATCTTTTCAGCTCGCAGATGATTAGTATAGCCGTCCCTTTAGTGTTCCCACTTTTTTTTTATGTCATCACCTGAAAATATAGATTTAGTGCTAATTCGCTGTAGCCTTTATGCTTTTTAGAACACACAAGTATATCAAGATTAAAACAAATTTACTTTGTTTAGTAGGCGACGAAGCATTTCCACTACAGCCATAGCCATTGGACCCTTTGCATTTAGGCAATCAAAACAATTCAATAGAAAATAAAATTACAATAAGCTAATATGTCAAGGTCATCGTGTTGTTGAGAACACTTTTGAAATTTTGTCTCGAAAATGGCGGGTGTTTTATAGGACCATAGAAGTTAAAACTGTATGCGTTATACACAAATATCTGCGTTTTAAAATTGTGATCAGGATTTGGAAAAATTATTAGAACCTCAAGAACCGGTATTAGGAGCTTTTAAAAACCTGCCAATAGACGAATGAAGGACAACAAAATTACCTGGCCAGATAAGGGCTTGATTTGTTAATTATTTAAAATTATAAGCGGGACCACGTTTTAATACTGTGGACTAAGCTTAATCATTAGGGTTTTTAAAGGATTTGGAGATATCTAGTAAGAACAATAAAATTATTTATTTTGTTTGTGTGTACTTACTAAGAAATTTGAAGAACCTTAATTAATAAATAACTATTTAAAAAAATCTCATACTTTACCATCCTTTTCTCGCGATCTGCCTATTTAATCCCATATTTTAATATTTTTTCTTATATTTTTGTAGTCAACAGTGTGAAAAATTAAATATGCCACCATCTAGCTTCACAATTTCAACTAGTATTTCAGTAACACTACTCATTGTGAACTATAAAAACCAAACACAACTGGATGCGGGCAGCAGTCAAACTCGACATATAGCCACTATCGCGAGGTAGGACGCTGCATTGGCCGCGATTGTTGCCCACATTTCTGCTGCCAGTGTATGCTCGCTCATTAGATGACACAGGCTACATATGACCAACACCGCCCACACGTTGATGTGGAGTCCTTAATACTATTGATATTATTATCATTATTATTAGGGTTTAGAGGCCCATCGACACAGTGAAGTCATTAGGGCCTAGAACAATATACAAAACTTCACAGGATATGCAGGTGAATACACAAAATATATATATATATATATATATATATAAAGTCATTGATAAACGCGCCAACCGCTCTACCGATTGAGTTACCCATGGTCTCCTTGTGAGTGTGTCATATCTTTAATGGTTTACAAAATAATTCCATCCAGCCGGGGTCAACGAAATTTTATAAAGCGATAAAGAAACCGTAACGCAACCTCCTTAGGATGGGGAGTAAAGCCGTCGGTCCCATGTTAATTGTGGCATGTAAAAGAACACTTTGAAGGTATGTAAAAATACCTTTCCCGGTGAAATGTGTAGGTACTTTCGCTCTCGCTCAAAGAAATTCTCATGCGCTGATATAATCAGAAAGTGCATGTTAATTTCCTCAAATAAATACTTTTAAAAATCCATCAATATGTAATCTGAAAATATGTGTTTGATTAAATTTAATATTCCAATTTTGACTGAAACAGAACATTTTGCAGTTTGAAGTCACTGTATTAATACAGTGCACTCTTGTAGAAAGTGGTGGTACTACTTACATAAGCATTTTTGTAGGTTAACTTAAAGAGTTTTTTATTGGCGCGTCTCACCTGTTCAAGTTATACATATAAATTATATTAATTACATTAATGAAGTAGAGATGAGGAAGGAAGCATTTTAGAATTAATATACCCCCCTTTGTGTTAAATAATAATAATAATAATAATAATAATCATTATTATTATTATTATTATTATTAGCACCACGTCTTACTACCCGTTCGGGTTATACGCACTTACGCTAATGTGTAATGGTAGGGTGATTGTGAGATGAAATGAAGGACCTACAGTTTAACGTGGAATCCGAACCACGGTGGAGGCCTGGCATTCCCCACATTCACAAGATGTCTTGTCAGAGGTGAAGGAAGGGTTTGGTAATCAGATAAATCTTTGCCGGGACCGAGGATTGAACCCCGGCCGCCAGCATAGAAGTCTGACACATTACCCCTAGACCACCAGGTCACCTACATTTTGTGTTAAAGGAACGAGTGAAATCTATTCAGGAAAGACAACCCTTAGCAAACCTGATTGGGACCCGAACCCCGATCTCCTCGTTATCAGCAGGCCAGTCTGTTGAGAGTGTGACACCTTAGACCATTCCGCCACTGAGGCGTGTTTCATATACAGTAGTTGACTGACGCACTGACGAGGAAGAGATCCCGAATATCTATGTCAGTAGAGCGGTCTGCGCGTAAATCCGGACAAGGATCCCTATCCAGGTATTAGTTTTCGATATTTACAAACCTATATTATTGTATTTTAAATAACATTGAATTAAATTGCTCCAAGAGCGATGAAACGTAAAAAAACCACTTAACATCGCCTTTTTGGGGGCTTCTTCACAAATCCCCACATATAGAAATATGGTTATACGCATATAAACTAACTATGCTAACGTGCTAAGGATTAATAAGGTCGAAATTAGAAGAATTGTGTCCAAATTTGCGTCGAGGTAGAGTGGAAAACAATTTGGGGAAAAATACCCTCAGTACATCTGACTAAGATTCGAACCCCTATTTCCCTGTCATCAGCAGGCCAGTCTATTGAGAGTGTGACGCCTATGATTAGACCATTAAGGTTTTGATAACCACACTCTAATCCCGTTTATTTATTATTTTAAAAACTGTTATTATTTATGTCGCTCATTCTCATTAGTAGTATTGTTTCTTCCCCGGACATGTCGTGAGACATCCACGGGTTACAATACAATTTCTTCTAGGTCCTACAATAAATGTCACGTCCCTTCTAGCATCAAAAGCAACTCTTTAATTACGTTGTTTCTGTAATATCTTGTTAAATAACCTGCTTTATTAATAATATTTAAATTGAAAAATGACACCTGGTACACGGACATTGAACCCAGGACCTTTGATTTGCTCTATCCACTGAGATTTCCAGGTCTTGGGTTCAATTTCCCTGTCCAGGTGTCATTTTTTAATTTAAATTATGTGTTTCATTTATTAATTTTTTTCTTTGTAATTTATTTGAGGTATTTAACGTGCACTTTCTATACCGACTGATCATATCAGTACACGACTTATAAACTAACTTACATCTAGAACAGACACAATATCCAGCCCTCTGATCGTTAATTCATCACTGTGAAAGGGAAAACCCGCATAAAACCGCATAAAACCCGTGATAAATTTTTTTTAGCCATGCCAGAAAAAGAACCCAGGACCATTATCTGAGTATAGAGACATGCTACCGACTGAGCTAAGGTGTCGGAATTCAAGAAAATACTATTTATTATTATTATTAGCACCGCGTCTTACTACCCGTTCGGGTTATACGCACTTACGCTAATGTGTAATGGTACGGTGATTGTGAGATGAACTGGAGGACCTACAGTTTAACGTGGAATACGAACCACGGTGGAGGCCTGGCATTCTCCACATTCACAAGATGTCTTGTCAGAGGTGAAGGAAAGGTTTGGTAATCAGATAAATCTGTGCTGGGACCGAGGATTGAACCCCGGACCCCTGCACAGAAGTCCGACACCTTACCTCTAGACCACCAGGTCACCTAATATATGATATTTATATGCGGCTATAAACCGTAATTAAGGTGAGAAGGAAGGGACCCGAGGAAAAAAAAGTGTTTTTTCAGTTTTTATGACAACAATTTTGTTGGACATCATAAATAAAATATTGTTCCAGTACAAATATAGAATTAAATTTTCTTCACGTGGTGATCTTAAAATTTCTCTAATCTCTGTCAAGGGTGTTCTGGAATATAATGATAACTTTTTATCTTAATTTAAAAAGTGTGTAATGCAATGCCACCATGTTCATGACTTGTTGATATCAACATGTGAAGAAAATTAAACTATGTTTGTGCTGGAGAAATATTTTATTTATTTTGGTAAAAAAAAGTTTTGCCATAAAAAGTGCAAAACAGTGACTTTTCCTCACATCCCCTTCCATCACACCTTGGACTTTTAACCCATAATAATATATTAATCCCATTTTAAAAATTTTAATACGAACTATATTTTTCATTTCAAATCTACAGTTAAAATCTGACTGTAAGAGCCATTATTCGAACCAAGTTTAGCCTCAACTAACAGTTGTCATCACATTAATAAAAAACATACTTGATAACAGATTAGACGTATTATTTGAACACGCGCTATCTCACTAAGAGTACATTTTCTTTCCGCCAAAATATACCTTTAGCAGGTGAACCCCATCAAGACAATTAGTGATGTATTGTTAAAAGGAGCATACCTCCTCCTTCCCCTCTTTTTTTATTTAAAAAAAAACAAGGAGAGGATGCAACTCATTTGGTATGGAAATTCTATTGATATTCCTAGGGAGCTTCCTTGCCCCAAACTTGAAACGTACGATTCTGATCAAATAAAAGGTGGGCCGAAGTCTCTTCTCCCCCGCACAGCGGCTCCTATCACGGTTCATCTACAGTCGTGACTGTGCTTCGCGATAATGTATTGTTCTTATTTATATCGCAGGACGCCGCTCAGTGCGCATAGCAATGTTCACGATAAAGAACTCGCGATGGTGTAGTCCCATCGGATATAAAGCCACACATCTCCTTGTATAGAACTAATACCATTACTATTATTATTATTATTATTAGCACCGCGTCTTACTACCCATTCGGGTTATACGCACTTACGATAATGTGTAATGGTAGGATAATTGTGAGATGAAATGGAGGACCTACAGTTTAACGTGGGATCCGAACCACGGTGGAGGACTGACATTCTCCACATTCACAAGTTGTGATTAATACACGTCTTGTCAGAGGTAAAGGAAGGGTTTGGTGATCAGATAAATTTGTGCCGGGACCAAGGATTGAACCCCGGACCCCAGCACAAAAGTCCAGCACCTTACCCTTAGACCACCAGGTCACCTACTAAGTTAATGAGTTAGTTATGAGGAGGGTTACATTTAGAGGAAGTGTAGAAGTATTTGCGTGGAGAGTGGAAAACCGTTTTGAAAAACTACCCTCAGTACACCCGACCGGGATTCGAACTATGGCAATAGGGGACCGGTCTCTTCATCCCTGAAACCAGTAACTGCACGAGTCCCACAAGGCAGTATACTAGGTCCTCTTATATTTTCACTATACCTAACTTCAATGCCTAAATGTTTTAAATATCTCTCTTTTCATCACTACGCAGGTTGATACTCAACTTTACATTTTATTTGCATCAGAATATATTACTCAAGTTGTGAAAGGTGTAAACGAAGAACTAAGCACTCTGTCGCAGTGGTGCAATTTAAACTGCCTGAAGCTTAATGTTAGCAACTGTGCCTACATGTTGATAGGTAATGATACTCTGCTTAAAAGAATATGTGTTGAACCAAACATACAGAGTGATAGTGTGTCATTACCCAGGGTAATAACTTAGGAGTAGTAATTGATGAAAATCTATCCTGGGGAAAACCTGTCTCATCTTGTTTACAAAAATCATACTATTGTTTAAAGCATCTATATCAATTTCAACACATTCTACCAAATGATGTTAAATCAACCATATGTGAATCATTGGTCTTGTCCTCCAGGAAACTTATTCTTGACACGAATAAAAACTTAAAACAGAAAATCCCAAAAATCCAAAACTCCTGTGTAATATTTATTTTTTACCTAAAAAATTATGAGCATTTTAGCAATTACATTAAAAAAAATTAAAGTGGCTAAATATGTTTTGAGTTTTAGTTCAGGGCTTTGTAAAATTATATAATAAAAATGCCATATTATCTCTACTTAGAAGTGACAAAAATATATTTCATACATAGATGTAAAACACGAAATAAATCTTTTCTACGAGTACCGAAACATCGAGATAAAAACTTTGAAAAATCATTTACCTTTCAAGAGGCTAGGCTTTGGAATGCTATGCCATCATAATTTAAAGAGTTAAAATCTGTTAATATTTTCAAAAATAGGTGGAACAATCATTTGCCGGGCAACCAACATTTTTCATACTGAACCTCCAATGTTTCTAGGAAACTCTTAACAAAACTAGTAGGCTATATTTATACTACTCAACCTTTTTTTAATATCTAGAATAATATTAGCATAAGTTACTCTCAAATTGTAAGCTGGATTTTGTAGAGTATAAATAAATATAATCTGGTTCCTAATCCTAACAACATTAAAATCCCGGTAGTATGGGCTAAGAGAGTTGTTGCTTAAATAGTTCCCTACTCTTCCTATGCTAAAATGCGGGTACATTACTTTTTACTTCCTTATCCTTACAACCCGCCTCGATGGCGTAGTTAGCTAATGCGCGAGTCGTGTTGAGCTCAACCGCCAAGGACGGGTAGATCGAGGTTCGAATCTCGGTCGGGTGAGCTGGGGGTGGTTTTTCCTAAATGGTTTTCCGCTCTCCCTCCACGCAAATGCGGGTTCACTTCCTCTAATTCAACCTTCCCAAATCCCAATCCATTAGAGTAATTAGTACTTAAAGCGTATAAACCGAACGGGTAGTAAGACGCGGTGCTAATTATTATTATTATTATTATTACTTATCCTTACACCCAGGTCACGGACACATACAACACTGTTAGCGCAGCTGAAAGAGCAGAGCTTACATTGGCCACGGCCTCACAGAGAGCGCAGCTGACAGCGGTGAAGATAGATAGGCGAATTCAGCGAAGCTGGCTGCAGAGCGGACAAATCACTGTGTTTTGTGACTGGTTGACGGCGGATGGCACTATAATTCCTGCGAGTTATATTAAATGTAATAAACTGATTTTGCCGAAATGTATGTTGAAACACTGATTTCTGAAGTTAACAGCAGAACTCCTCTTTGGCAGAAGAATAAAAATAAAACAACACAAGTATATCTTATATATAAAATTCTCGTGTCACAATGTTCGTTCCCGTACTCCTCCGAAACGACTTGACCGATTCTCATGAAATTTTGTGAGCATATTGAGTAGGTCTGAGAATCGGCCAACATCTATTTTTCATACCCCTTAGTGATAAGGGTTGTCCACCCTTAACATTTTTCTATAATTTTTAGACATTTTTAAAATATCTTTATATAATTCTTATACCAGTGTGTAACGGGCAGCGTGGGGGGGAGGGGGGTTGTGAAGCTTATATAATTCTTATACCACAGTGGGTAACGGGCAGCGTGGGGGGGGAGGGGTGTTGTGAAGCTTATANGTTGTCAAGCTTATATAATTATTATACTACAGTGGTTCACGGGCAACGCCGTGCGGGACTGCTAGTATTGATATACTCGTGTATTCAAAAAAACGTAGTTGAATATTTTCCAAGTTTTTCATATAAATGATAAAATTCTTCTTGTTCGTTTATTCAGTGGATCCAGCCTTCTCTATGCAATGCGTTAGCAATACGAAATTTTAAAGCTGTATTTTCAGCTTATGTCAAACCCCAGCTCGAAATTCCGTGGCTGTTCAGAGCTAACCTAACCTAACCTAACCTAAGCTAAGCTACCAATGTTGTGTGTCCGTGGCCAGTGTTAATATGCGAATAGCTCGGCCGGGAATTAGGACACAGTGCACAATACAATATGTACTTAATAATAATTATGTTTTCAGGTTCAACTAAAGAGAAAAATGAAAGAGTAGTCATAATTCATTATAAAATAGTTTTTTATCACCGTCTTACTATAATTACTTAGAGTTTTTATTATTATTTGAGGTACTTAATTTAAGGCGGCCGCCTCGGTCAGCGAGGAAGAATCAACCGCTGTCAGGCCAGAAGACTTAAAACACAATGGTCTTGTGGCCATCCAGAACTACTTCCCTATTATGTGCAAGCCTATACTCCCTTTCACCCTTCACTTACATCTACCTTTTGCCATGCCAATGATAAATAGGGGGGAAGAAACCCACGAAAATTCTTATCTCAAGGTAAAGAGGAAAGCTCGCTGTTAGTTCTCAAATATCTTAAGCTTGTATGTTGTAAGCCTATAAAAATCACCGTGTTTGTTAGAGGAAGGCTAAATCTAGAATCGCCTTTTCATCAAGGCTAGTCACCGACCTCGGTGGTCTTGCGGTAAAGTGCTGGCCCCAGGACTCAATGTTGGTGGGTTCAAACCCATCCCCGGACTTTTCTTGAACAATATAAATACGTAATTTAATTTCCTTCCGAAGGGGAAGGAAAGCCGGCGGTCCCATGTCGATTGTGACATGAAAAGAACCCTGGAAGTTGTGTGTAATAGATCTCCCGGAAAAATTAGTAGACCCTTTCACTCTCGCTCATAGACATTCTCGTGTGCTGATATGATCAGTCGGTTCAGAAAGTTTTTTTTAAAAAACAGCATAGTCTTATAGCTCCACAAATATGCTTAAAAAGTAGTGGAAAATTAGATAGTGTTACAATTTCACACATATTATTTCTTACAATATATCTCAAACTATAGGTTTGTTAGAGAAAAAAGAGCCCTTTTAGAATCGTTCGACTTTATTTTGGCATGAACCATATTTTGAAATAACGCATCTTAGAATTAAATATTGCATTATTTCTGAATGCCTGAACTGCTATTTCCTGCTTACCAAGGCGGGGCCCTTAACGTGAACATTCTGAACCGACTGATTAGATCAGCACACGACTTATGTATATTTTTAAAATTTAAGTTAATTTATAACATCTAGTCCTCTGTCGTTAATTAAATACTGTGAAAGGGGGAAACCAACATTTCACCAGTGATACATTTTTTTCGGCAATACCGGGAATTGAACCTGGGACCCTTTGCTCAGTATGAAGAGGCGTTCACTACCAAATGAGCCAAATTATCTGACTGGAATTATCACGCGAGTTAATCAGTCCTAAAATAAATGTCCTATAAAGTAAAGCCAACTAAAAAGCACTTGTGCCCCTCGTCCGGACAGCAATGTCACGTATTTAAAGAGTATGAAGCCAGGTGGAGGAAACGGAAGTAGGGCAAGCAGGAGCCGGTCAGCTGTCCCACCTCGTGCACGCGACTGGGTACACTGTATACAGATACAATCTCGGGGGAGTAAGGTGCCCCCCTCCCCACCCTGACAGTTTCTGGGACCATCACCTCACCCAAACAGGACTATTCATTTAAATGGTTATGGGAGCCTGGGCCCGACAAGAGCACGGCCCCCGCGGTCTGTGGTTACACAGATGCTATTTTAGTCCACGGGTTCGACAACCGGGAGTTACTTACTCTACGGCAATAGGATCTCAAGAGTTCACTGCCGCACTTACAAAAGTAAGCCACTCAGCCCTATCTTGAGCTAATTCTATCCAGCCCACCTAATTACATCATATCCCTATCTCTAGATAGTTATATCCAGTCCACCTCATTACACCCTATCCCTATCTTAAGATAGTTCTATCCAGTCCACCTCATTACACCCTATCCCTATCTTAAGATAGTTCTATCCAGTCCATCCTCATTACATCCTATCCCTATCTTAAGATAGTTCTATCCAGTCCACCTCATTCATCCTATCCCTATCTTAAGATAGTTCTATCCAGTCCACCTAATTACATCATATCCCTATCTTAAGATAGTTCTATCCAGTCCACTTCATTACATCCTATCCCTATCTTAAGATAGTTCTATCCAGTCCACCTCATTCATCCTATCCCTATATTAAGATAGTTCTATCCAGTCCACCTCATTACATCCTATCCCTATCTCTAGATAGTTCTATCCAGTCCACTTCATTACATCCTATCCCTATCTTAAGATAGTTCTATCCAGTCCACCTCATTACATCCTATCCCTATCTTAAGATAGTTCTATCCAGTCCACTTCATTACATCCTATCCCTATCTTAAGATAGTTCTATCCAGTCCACCTCATTACATCCTATCCCTATCTTAAGATAGTTCTATCCAGTCCACTTCATTACACCCTATCCCTATCTTAAGATAGTTATATCCAGTCCACCTCATTACACCCTATCCCTATCTTAAGATAGTTATATCCAGTCCACCTCATTACACCCTATCCCTATCTTAAGATAGTTCTATCCAGTCCACCTCATTACACCCTATCTCTTTCAGGTCCAATATAATGTTGTCCTCCCAGCTACGTCTAGGTCTTCCAATTTAGGTTCGAACCAGAGTAATACAGAAAAATAATATATAGTTAGTGAAATTGGCTCTTCTCTTTTTACAGCGATGACTTAAGAGTGTCCAAGCGAGTGTTAATGTTTTTTTAGCACCGCGTCTTACTACCTATTCAGGCATATGTACTAATTACGCTAATGAGTTGAAGATGAGGAAGGTAAAGTTCAGAGGAAGTTTACTCGAATTTGCGTGGAGAGAGAGGGGGGAAACCATTAGTTTAAGTAATTATCATATATGCATAGGGGCCTATAAACTGAACAGGTAGTATAACACGTGATATTATATATATATAATATCATAATAATAATAATATCATAATAATAATAATATCATAATAATAATATATATATATATGTGTGTGTGTTTGTATATACACACATTGGAATACATTTGTAGTTTTAAGCGGACTAAATGTTAGGCTCTTTTGGTTTAGTTTGCCGGTAACGAGTAGGTCGGTGTTCAGACCCCATCTGGGTGTATTCAATGTGTTTTTCCTAATTTCCCACACTCACTACACGGGTTCTATTTTTTAGAAATTGTTAGCGTTAGTTTTTTTTAAATGTTCGAGTCTCGAATCGGTAGAAAGACGCGTAGGGAGGGGGGGAGGGATGCTTGGGCTATATTATATTTAGCACCGCGTCTTACTACCCGTTCGGGTTATACGCTTTAAGTACTAATTACTCTAATGGATTAGGAATTGGGAAGGTTGAATTAGAGAAAGTGAACCCGCATTTGCGTGGAGGGAGAGTGGAAAACCATTTAGGAAAAACCACCCCCAGTTCACCCGACCGAGATTCGAACCTCGATCTCCCCGTCCTCAGCAGTCGAGCTCAACACGTTGGGCTATATTAATCCGTTTATTATTGAACACCTTATTTAACAGAGTTTTGAGTGTTTTGGACCGTCTTTAAACAAAAGGCTAAGAAAACCGAATACTTATTTTTAGCTCCAACTAAATACATTGATATTACATCTTGGAGGGTTGCTTTGTAAAACTACCTGAGTGAATAGAAAACTGTTGTAGGTGGAGTTCTGCAACCAAACAAAAAAACAGAAACAGCATCCCTGCCATAAATAACTCTTTACTAACCGATTGGTTGGGTATCACACCCTCTATCGGGTCACCCAAGTCGACCATCACTTAATCAAGGTAAGAACAAGAGGGGCAGAAGGTCTGGGATGTATAGCTGAATGGTATAAAGACCATGTTAGCTCCTAGTATACAATTAAAACACTGTTATGGCAATCAGTTATCGGACCAGAAAGAAAGAGGGTAGTACCTCTTTTTACAGCAAGAGTTTCCGTGAGACTTTCTAAATAACAAACAATTAACAGCACGACGGCGTTTTGTGTAACCAGTGGCAAATTATAGGTTCGAGACTCGAGAGCTGATTCGTTCGAGAAAATATGGGGGTCATGTGGGAAAGTTTTAGCGAACGAAAATACTTTTTTTTTAGCCTGTGTGATTAGTTGTGAATGATTAAACTTCAACTCGTGGGGTTGATTCAGAGAGTTGCGTGCATTTGTGCAAAACAAACATGTCCGTGCGTGCATTTGTGCTAAAAAACATGCCCATGCGTGCATTTGTGCAAAACTAACATGCCCATGCGTGCATTTGTGCAAAACAAACATGCCCATGCGTGCATTTGTGCAAAAAAACATGTCTATGCGTGCATTTGTGCAAAACAAACATGACCATGCGTGCATTTGTGCAACACAAACATGCCCATGCGTGCATTTGTGCGAAACTAACATGCCCATTCGTGCATTTGTGCAAAAAACATGTCTATGCGTGCATTTGTGCAAAACAAACATGCCCATGCGTGCATTTGTGCAAAAAACATGTCTATGCGTGCATTTGTGCAAAACAAACATGCCCATGCGTGCATTTGTGCAACACAAACATGTCCATGCGTGCATTTGTGCAAAACAAACATGTCCATGCGTGCCTTTGTGCGAAACAAACATGTCCATGCGTGTATTTGTGCAAAACAAACATGTCCATGCGTGCATTTGTGCGAAACAAACATGTCCATGCGTGTATTTGTGCAAAACAAACATGTTCTTGGTGTTCAAATATTTTACTCTCTCGTGCATATGAAACATAAAGCGATTATTACATTACTACATTATTAGTAGTCTAAATTTACAAAATGAAGAGTTTGTGTGTCTGTCATGAGCGTTGTGTGATATCTACCGCACGCAGAGGTCCAACATTTTAAATTATTTATAAACTGTGTCAGAAAGAAATAAGATGAAGAGGTTCTTTTCTGTCTACTTGAAGCAAAGAAAGGCCCGGGTTAACCACGCAATGCCTAGTACTTCTACTAGTTTACTATAGCCTATTTTTATAAAATAAATATTTAGTTTGTGTCACTATGGATGCATAAGCGAATAATCGTAAATTTACCCACTTCTGTGGCCACATGGTCTAAGGCGTAATTCGTGTTATACTAGACTACTGAGAACAGGGAGATCGGGGCTCAAATCCTGACCGGGTATACGGAGGGATTTTTCCCCAAACAATTTTCTACTCTGCTTCTACGCAAATGAGGATACCCTTCCTCTTAATTCAATCCTAATCATTGCTAGCTCATCAGCGTAATTAGTAAATATGCGTATAGCCTTAGCGGGTATTAAGACGCGGTGTTGATAAATATATAGTAAATTTATATATTTTTTGTTTATTTTCTTCCGCCTTACTTTCTGTTTGATTTATACGCTTACATATGAGAGCTATGCCAAATACAAGGATGCGAAAGAAATAATTTTGAAGAAATGTACCCACATGTTCACGGAGGAAGAGTGTAAAATAAGCAGAAAAATCCCTCTAGACACCCGACCGGGTTCCGAACCCCGATCTCCCAGTCATCGGCAGTCCAGTATTATGGGGTAGTAACGCCCTAGACCATTCGGCTTCTAAAGCGGGTAAATTTCTATTACATTCAAGAGTAGGTTTAAATAAATATCTGTATTAAAAAAGAGCATGTTATAATAAAATTAGTTGAAATGATAAATTAAATAAGGATATAATGTTTTTATCACCTTGTATTAATACCTTTTGAGGTTACACGCATATAAGATAATTATTACTCTAATAATGGAGTAGAGATGAGGAAGTATTTTTGAGATAAATATACCCATATTTGCGTGGAAAACTATTTTTTAAACCACTCTCAGTAGGCCCGGCCTTGATTCGAACCCCCGATCTCCCTGTCATCAGTAGACCAGTTTAACACGAGGGTGACGCCTTAGTCCATTCGTTCCTTGAAGCTGGTTAGAAATAATATTACATAAGTAATTAATTTTGATACGTTCTCTACTAAGTATAGAATTGGACTCTTCATTTAATTGCTATGTTTTAAAGTAGATTTAAATGTATATTATTTTATTGTCTGTCATTAGCCTGAGGATGGAAACCTAATGGAGACCGTAGTCACCGGTAGCGAGGTAAATAAAGTTATCAGCCTCATATAATGAGTTGTGAATAAATTAAATGTGTGCTCTAAGGCTGGTTGAGACTTGAGACATCATCTTGTTGGGAGATGTGAAGAAGATTAATGATGTTCCTGGACCTCCCTTGATGATTACAACTCTTCCAGTGGCTAGTGAGTTGTTGTTTTTTTCATCAAGTGTTCCGCAAGGTTGAGTTAAAATGAAAAAAGGACTCTGCACAATTACTTGAATGAAAGGGTGAACTTAGTTGAGTAATTAGGTTAGGGCGTTTTGCAATGTCCTTCTTATAAGTGAACACCGCCCCTTCGGTGGAAATAGCAAAGGTCTTAATAACTTAATATAGACATGGAAGGATTAAAAGAAGCATAAAAGAGAATGCACCAATATTTTCTGGGAAATTTGAGATATTTAACGTGCACTTTCTGCACCCGATGATTATATCAACATAAGAGAAGTTCTATGAGAGCGGAGGTTCCTACCAATTTTGTTGGAAAAGGTATTTCCACATACCTTCCAGGGTTCTTTTACATGACACAATCGACGGCTTTACATCCCTTCCAAATTAAGTTTTAAAACGAATTTTTATCGCCCAAGAAAAATCCATCGACCTCGGATGGGTTTGAACCCAATAATATCGGGTCCCGAGGCGAGCACTTCACCCCCCAAACCACCGAGGGCGACTGATGGAATTGTAAAAACCTGAGGTTTCTTTTTGAGGGGAAAATAATGAATCCATAAGTTGCTATTTTAATTATTTACAGAATGCCAGGCCTCCACCGTGGTTCGGATTCCACGTTAAATTGTTAGGTCCTCCATTTCATCTCACAATCACCCTACCATTACACATTAGCGTAAGTGCGTATAACCCGAACGGGTAGCAAGACGCGGTACTAATAATAATAATAATAATAATAATAATTATTATTATTATTATTATTATTTACAACAGTTGGCAGCTCTAGATTACTACCAACAAAAGAATGATTGAAAAGAGCCTAAATTGTATGCACATCTAAAAAAGTTATTACATGAGCGAAGAAAGTTTTTTTATAAACACATATTTACATTATCAAAAATAATCTCCCTTTAAATAAATTTAAAAAACTGAATTTTTGATACTAGAGCGAGTGGTATTGCTTTTCAAGATATTTTAAATGGAGCATTGATTTGGTATCATGTAGTGTGAAGTGTGAATTGTGAAATACTATTTATGTTTATGAACTGTCAACTACCAATAAATACACATAGCATGTACATTATATTTAAGAACGCATTAAATCTAAATAGTATTATATTTGCATCGTGTTTTTTTTTGCCTGGTCCGTGATAAATTTAAATTTGATTTTGACTATTTTTTTATTTTTTTCCTACTGTCTTACAAACAGTTCGTGTTATACGCTTGTGTACTAATTACGCTAATAGTTTTATGGATTATAAAGGTAATATTTAGTGGAAGAGTATATTTGCGTGTAGGGAGAATGGAAAACAATTTAGGGAAAACCACCCTCAGTACTCCCGACTGAGATTCGAACCTCGAGTCCCCCATCATCGGCAGTCTAGTCTACTGCGAGAGTAGACCATGCGGCCACCGAAGTGAAACATGCGGTAGACATTACTTTTAGACTTGTTTAGGTGACGTCACGCGTAGATATTACATTATTATTTTACAATTTAATAAAAGGCCCAATTTCTGTGGGCGAATGGTCTAAGGAAGTAATCTCACAATACAATGGACTGCTGATAACGAGGAGGTCATGGTTATAATTCCGGTCGGGTGCAATTAGATGTATTTTATTCTCTAAATGGTTTTCAACCTCTCCCTTTGAGTCAATGCAGGTACGTTTTCTAAATTCAACCTTTATTATCCCTAACACATTAGCGTAATTAGTTAATTTATGCGTATTATAACTGAACGGGTAGTAAGTAATACGCGGAGTTAAAAAATAAAAATAAAACTTTAACAATTTTAGCCAAATCTGTGTGTTGAAATTATAGAGAAAAATTATTCTGAAACTACTTTGATTGTGTTGTGAGTGTTTCAAACGAGAATAAGAACATTGTTGGGGGTGGGGTGTGGGGCAGGTAAATGATGAGCGTATATTTTATTTACTTTATTTTAACTCCACGACTTATTTTAGACAAGAAAACTGCACAATAACTATTTCTGGATTATTTCAAAACCTATTAATTATAAACTTTATTTCAGCAAAAAAAAGACCACGGAGTCCTTCACTAGTGCCAATTCGGTGATTTAGGAACAGGGGGGGGGAAGCGGGTGCTAATTAATTTCACACCCTGGCCCAATCCATTGTGCGCTTTGTTCGTGTCCCGGTAGGGTGCAACGCCGTCGGCTTCTTTTGAGGAAATACCGCCTCTGCCATGCGCATGCGCAAGATCCGTGCGCTCAGCTGACATTCACCTGCAACTTCCCCCCTACAGGAAACCGGGGACATTATGTCCTTATCGGAAGAAATTATCTTCATAATCAGTTCTATTTAAAATATATTAAACACGCGTTAAAAGTAAAAACAAGAGAAAAGCCTTGGAGTAACATTTTACTCTGAAAATATCACTTCTAAACAATAGTTTCCATACGAGTTATTGTAGGTCAAGCTGGCTTACACAAGAACATAATATATACACCTTGTGCCGTGGCTACACGGCCTTGGTATTGGGATCCCAGTTTGATGGCCTAGGTTTCACCGTAACGCTTTAATTGGTTTGTGAAAGAGTCTGTGGTGGAATGGTCTATCTATAGACTGGACTAACGGTGACGGGGAGATTGGGATTCGTATATCTATAGGATGGGTTTTTAGAAATAGTTTTCCCACACTAACTCCAAGCAAATGCGTGTATACTTCCTCTAAATTCAACTTTACTCATCCCTTACATAGCAACGGTGTTCGAATCCCTATCGGATGTATTTATGGGTTCTTATAAATGGTCTTCCACTCTCACTCCACGCAAATGAGGGTACACTTCCTCTAAATTCAACTTTCCTCATTCCTTACATAGCAACAGTGTTCGAATCCACATCGGATGTATTTATGGGTTTTATAAATGGTTTTCCACTCTCACTCCATGCAATTAACTTTACTCATTATTAAAAGTACCGTTAGGCGACAAAGGGTTAAGTAGCAGTTTTTGTTTTAATGCTCAAGCTGCTTTACATTGTTAACATCACACTAGAACCTGTTGGTACTATGAAGTACCTTTATTTCAAGAAAGTAAAACAATAATTTTAAGGTTGGTAACACTGGCAGAGTTTATAAATATATTATGATCTGTGACTGTAGTGCTGTTTACAACTATGGGAAGTTTATTATCTTGTTTATTTTTTATTTAGTGTAAATAGTGCATCTAATAGTTTCATTTTGTCATTTTTTTCTGAACATATATGTCAATATTTTTTCTTAAATATTTAATATGTCATATCTATTATTTTGGTGAAATAAATTCTTGAATAAAGTGTGGAACTCTAGTGTAAGAATGTCTTATTCAAAGCCTCCAAAAATAATGACATTGTCAGACAAAGATATTTATGAAACTATATTGGAAGACATACCAGTGGATAATTCTGAAGAAACTGACATTGAAGATGATGACGAGTGTGATGACAATGTTGTTGATAATTTTGATCTTGGATTTCAAAGAGAGCTTGATAAGGTAACAATCGAAGCCAATGAGGGTGACATCTGTAAGCCCTCCTATTGTTTAATCTTACAATGTGGATCTTCAAGGGGTATCCATACAACAAGGAAATGTATCCATAGAATCAAGTGGACAAAAAAAAGTCTTCAAAGCTAAAAAGTCGATACCAATAAAATCGATAGAAAATGGAAAAAGAAATAACTGGAAACTAAACATACTTCTAACAACCTCAATTTAGGTAAGAAGGCCTATTAGTAGTGCATCAGATAATATATTTCTTGGTATAATGTCTATACATTTGACCACTATTTTAAAACCTATTGAAAATATATAAATCAAATCACAATTTGGCTAGAAATGTTGATTTTTCTTTCTTTCTTTTCGTTTCAGTGGCAGAAGGTTTTAGCTCTTGTATAACCACAACTGATGTTTTCTGTGAGTTATTGAAGCCAGTGCTTGAGGACCTACTTTTTCAGAGTAATTTGTGTGAAGAAGACTGCCTGGGATACTTGGAAGTCTTTTCCAGAGGTGAACAATGCTTACCACAAACTCCTATCCATGCCAAGTGAGATCAGTCGGGAGTCTTATGTTATTGCTGGAACGATTTGTTGTGTTGATGCATGATCAAACCAGTGAGATCATGGAGGCCAACTGTTGGAAACAGCCGTTGGTCATGGATACAGATCTGCCAGAGCCCTTTGACTGGGGGTGAACAAAGGAAGCCTCTTTGGACCATTCTCCCTGAAGCATCATCCACTGCGGCTTGTAGACTGGACGCTGCAGGTGTGCCAAAACTGCACTTAGGTGCACTTCACTGTGTTAATGTCCGGAAATGTTGATTTTGTTCATTACATGTTAGATATACATATATTTGTTTAGTTACATATATTTTACGTTGCCTATACAGGCTATTCACGTTTATTTACGTAAATATTGACACTTGACCTAGACATAATAGAAATTCCTTGAATTATGTGGATCTCTAAAGGTCTCCAAATGAATGGGCATCCCTAAATTATATGTAAATGACACCTTAAATGCCTTTCTGCACTATATGCTTCCAAAGTTAAGCCTATTTAAACATTAGGCCCGGTGTAGTGGCGGTCATATTGTGCCTAAATGGTTTCCCACTCTCCACCGCACGCTACGGGTGCATTTATTCTAAATTAAGCCTTCCTAATCCTTAACCTATTGTGTAACTAGTACATAGACGTATCACCTGAACATTTAGTAAGACACGAAGCTTAAGAAAAAATATTAATCCTAAAAGTAAAAATTATATTATTGTGTTTTTTCCACAGGTTCACTAATCTTTTTATCTGTATTAAAAATAAAAAATACCAAATACTTTCGCTATATTTCCTTTTTTTTTCCACTGCGTCTTACTTGCTGCCACGGTTATTAAATACATGTTAACTATGCAAATGGGGTATGAACGAGGGAAGTAGGATTTATAGAAAACATACCCGCATTTGCATGAAATGATAACTGTAAGCCATCTATGAAAACCCACCCCCAATACACCTAGACGCAATTTTATCCCCTACCACCCCAGTCACCAGTAAACCAAATCATCTGAGCCTAACATTTAGTCCACGTGCCCACCAATGTGGGTGTGTATTTACAGTACTAACAACCCATTTTCATTGTTACTATAGAATACACTTGTACAGCTTGTTTTAGAAGGATATTTCCATCACTTAAATCATCCTTTACATTCAAAGAATTTTAGATGTAGACCCTCTAAGAAGACATAATAATCAAAAGTATTTCAATACATAATGGGATATAAGCCAAATAGTTCGCACTGCATGGATCAATTTGTCATGGTAAAAAAATACCTTTTCCACCCCGCTAAAACCTTCAGTGAGTTTCTCCATAAATCATCAAACTCTTGACACATCCCAGGTATAGTCCAGCCAAAAACTTGTTTAAAAAATACCGCAGTGACCGGTAAAAACTATGAACTAGAAATTAGAAAGTCAAAAGAAAGGGTTAAGTTGTCAAGACAAGCAATTGAAGAAGAGGAGGAAAAAAAAATCATTTTCCCGACCATCAAGTAGGAGGACATTTATTTTCTTCAGAAGTCACAATACTGACGTTAATTGGAGGAAACGATTCAAAATTCTACTGTTACTCCTTTAATTTGAAAGCTCAACTTGAAAATGTTTAAGGTTGGTCAAGATTAGGAAAGGTTAAAAAAATAAAAATAAATCTTCAGCTGGCTGAAACAAAGCCAGCGATGGAATTATCTTCCATTAAAAGGAAAATAGGAAAACATGTTGTGCTGGTCATGGACACACAGATTTGAGTTGAAAACAAAACTACCTTACCTTTCAATGCTCCCCAAGGATATTTAACAGCATTTTTAAACAAGGACAAACCAATCATAATCATTAATAGAAAATAAACGTTACGACACAAATGCATCAACTTTTCAATCTATTATAATGGATTAAATAGCAATGGTACTTAATTTGTTAATTACGGCTATAGCCGGATCTAAATGCAAATTTGGCGACCGGGGTTCAATCCTCGGTCCCGGCAAAGATTTATCTGATTACCAAACCCTTCCTTCACCTCTGACAAGACATCTTGTGAATGTGAGGAATGCCAGGCCTCCACCGTGGTTCGGATTCCACGTTAAACTGTAGGTCCTCCATTTCATCTCACAATCACCCTACCACTACACATTAGCGTAAGTGCGTATAACCCGAACGGTTAGTAAGACGCGGTGCTAATAATAATAATAATAATAATAAATGTAAATTGAAAAATGACACTTGAACCCGGGAATAGAATATAGTCCTATTATAGCTTATAACAAAATATTTAAAAATTGCTTATCAGGAAACCACCCTTAAATAAGCTATATCCGGGAAAATATGTATTATTTTGTTAATCATATTAAACACTCTTCAGATATTATAAACAAATTTGTTTTAGTCATTTTTAATAAATTTGTAAGTTTCAAAACCTAATCACAGGTAAAATAGCCTTAAATCTATATTCATTCACCCGCCTTGGTGGTGTAGTTGGCTAACGCGTTAGTCGTGTTGAGCTGCTCGACTGCTGACGACGGGGAGATCGAGGTTCGAATCTCGGTCGGGTGGACGTTTTTTTCCTAAATGGTTTTCCACTCTCCCTCCACGCAAATGCGGGTTAACTTCGTCTAATTCAACCTTCCCAATTCCTAATTCATTAGAGTAATTAGTACTTAAAGCGTATAACCCGAACGGTTAGTAAGACGCGGTGCTAAATATTATTATATTTATTCGAAAAACATGTAAGGCTATTCATTGTTTTATTATGTATATGTTTTCTAACATAGCCATTAAGAAAAATAAAAAAACATCGTTAGAGGCATTCAAATAAATTCAAATTTTTAGCTAAATAATGTCGTAATTATAAAATATGTCTTGGCTACTATAGAGTGATTGATATTTGTCACTTTACTTATTGAGATACCCAGGTACCTCGAAGTAGTCGAGAGCTCATTTGGTGTAAAAATAGATCACCCGCATCGACAGTCAACACAGTCTAAGGTCATCCATAAGATACAGTATCGCCGATGACGGATAGGTCGGGTTCAAATTCCCATAAGGTATATTAGGGTGTTTTTCCCTAAATGGTTTCTCAATCCACGCCAAAGCAGGTACATATCCTCTAAATATTACCTCACTCATTCATAGTCTATAATGTAATTATGTAGCTAATCTGAATGGGTAGTAAGACATCAACTGTTTCCAGCCTGTGGCCGGGTCAGTTTGGTAAAATGCCTTCATCTTCCTTTATCCTTCCACCATTCTTCCTCCTGTAATAATCACTTACATTCTTCTCCTCTCACTTGTACAATTTATGTTATCTGCTCCTCCTCTTGGTCCTCCTTACAGTCCTTTCTCCACATACTTCACCTCCATCATCTTTGGTATTATCCCCTTTTCCATCCTCATTACATGCCCTTATCATCTCAATCTTGCTTCCTCTACTATCTCATATACTCTCTGCACCTCCACTATTTCCCGGATAACTTCATTCCTAATCTTGTTTATCCTCATGGCAGCTAACATGCTCCTCACAACCTTCATTCCCTGTCTCCACTTTCCCAGTCTCTCTTAAGACGGTGACCTGGCGGTCTAGGGGTAAGGTGTCAGACTTCTGTGCTGGCGGCCGGGGTTCAATCCTCCGTCACGGCACATATTTATCTGATTACCAAACCCTTCCTTCACCTCTGACAAGACATCTTGTGAATGTGTGGAGTGCCAGGCCTCCACCGTGGTTCGGATTCCACGTTAAACTGTAGGTCCTCCATTTCATCTCACAATCACCCTACCATTACACATTAGCGTAAGTGCGTATAACCCGAACGGGTAGTAAGACGCGGTGCTAACAATAATAATAACA
>CABFVX010001803.1:0-12943 GCA_902151425.1 Timema shepardi | reverse complement strand
GTTCACCCGACCAAGATTCGAACCTCGATCTCCCCGTCCTCAGCAGTCGAGCTCAGCACGACTAGCGCGTTAGCCAACTACGCCACCGAGGTGGGTTTGATTATGTAGACTTACGTTTTTTTTTAGCATCGCGCCTTACTACCAGTTCAGGTTATACGCTTATATACTAACTATAATAATATTTTTAGGGGTTAATAAAGCTATATTTATAGGAGGGAGGGAAAGTGGAAACCCATTTTTTTTTAAACCACTCAGTACACCCAGCCGAGATGCAAACCTCGAACTCCCTGTCATCCGAAATAAAGTCTACTACGAAAGTAGCGCGTTAGAACCCGCGGCCACAGAAACCGATGACTATTATTAAAGATGATAATGATAGCAATTGTAATACTGTATTAACATAAACTGAAATGGGTGGTTCCGTCTCCTTTGTGGTCCCTAGGTCTCGTTTGGGGGGTCTAGCCCTGCCCCATCCAGGGGTAGTCCTGCGTTAAATCCTGTCTCCTGTGTGTGACTAGAATGTCGCCAAAGATTGTGGTGTATTAGTTCTGTATTCCTTACAAATAGGATCAACTCTTCAAAGCAAAACAAGCGTGATAGCTTTCTTAAAACTGCGGCTTTTCTTTGAGTAGTGCCAGGGGATGTATTCTTGAGTAATTTCAAAGATGTCTCCTATGGTTTTCCCATTTAACTTTGCTTGGAAACAGTGGCGGCTGGTAGCTAAAAATAGTGGGGGTGCTTCCCCAGAAATTTTTTAGCCTTTGTTTTAAAATTGTGTAAAAGGAAAAAAAAACATGTATAAAAAGAAAATGTATTCAGGAACTTAATAGAATCTTTTAAAAAAAACTATTTTACTTGCTTCAACTTAAATTGTTACAGTTCAAGCTTGACCTATTCATTTAAAAGTTAAATCCATTCTTCTTGTTTTAATTTGTGCAAAAAGTTCAATCATTTTCTTCTTGATCTCTGGATGACAATTGAGGAAATTTTTCTCCATTGAAAGTACTGCAAGCGCATTTAGTCTTTCTGCTAAATAAAATAACACACTTCGTCACATTCAAGAAGATGCTACACGATTTTTAAGCACAACACACGCTGAGTAAAAACAAAACTTCCTTCCACCATCACGCCAGAGTCGGCACTGCGAGAGCAACAGTGCTCTCTATACCTGGCAGTACCGCCTTCCTCCCAACCCCTTCCTATGTGCGCATGCGCACAACAGTCAAACACCACGTCGCTGGCACTGTGAAGCGCACAGTTCCATTCAAAGATGTTTGTATATTTTTCATAATGACTCAATATATTAAATGTTATTAATAATACCAAGTGGAAATAGGGGGTGGAGGGGTCTCGGTTGTTCTACAGTGCCTATACACGAGCCTCCACTGCTTGTAAAACCATACGAGATGCTCAAAAATGCACTCAAGATTACAGACCCAGGAGGCACATATTCCCACGCTCCGTAACAGTCACATGTGAAACTGTTAGTACAGTAAAAATTTAATAGTAAGAGCTTATTAGAAAATATAAGTATTGTTTTATTTCATGTTAGACTAGACCGCCGATGACGGTGAGATTGAGGTTCGAATCTCAATTAGGTGTGATGAGAGAGGTTTTCCTAAATTGTTGTCCACTCTCCCTCCACGAAAATGCGGGTACACTTCCTCTAAATATACCCTCCCCAATCCCTAAAACTATAATCGGAATTAGTACATAAGGGTATACCACGAACGGGTAGTAAGACGTGGTGCTAAGAAAAATAAAAAATAGTGCAAATAGATAATCTTAATATATATCAAAAGTGACAGTTGCGGTTACATTACCTGACGTACGGAGAGCCTACGTGAGAGTTTTTTTTTCGCTGCGTCTTACTACCTGTTCAGGTTATACGCAGACATGATAATTACTCTATTGGGGTAAGGATGAGGAAGGAAATTTTTTATATGTAATTTATTCATATTTGTGTGGAAGGATAGCGGAAAACCATTGAGGAAAAATCACTCCCAGTTGGTCTGACCGAAATTTGAACAACAATTTACCAGTCATCAGCAGGCAAGTTTAGCATGGGATCAACCAACACCTTAGCCCAGTGGTTCCCAAACTTTTTGAGTCGAGAAGCACTTTTAGGGAGAGAAATTCGTCACGGAGTACTATCGTCGCCCTTATGTCAATAGCACGTATGCACAATTTTGGCTTTTTTTTTAAATGCATTATGCATGTTGTTAGTTGATATTTTATCCTATAGCAAAAGCACGAATTATTTTTTGAATTCTAAATAGCTGAAATTTCGATCTAAAATTAATTTTTCCAACGGAGAGAGTAATTAAAAATTTAAATATAGTTTTCTAGAAACATCCCATAAGTATTTTGGCATAAGGGAGACGATATTTTCACTTAGCACATACATGAGTACTAAACAGTATGACAGCAGCTTTGGCGATGGAAGGTATTTTTAAGCATTTGGGAATGTTAAATATCAATTATTATTATTATTATTATTATTACTAGTTGGGTTAAATAGCCATGCTATTGCATTTTATGATTACGGTCATAACCGCATCTGAATATCATAGCCTTTAAATTGAAAAATGATACTCGGACACGAGAATCAAACCCGGGAGCTTAGGCTTTGTACACCAATGCTCTTACCACTGAGCTATTCAGCAGTCTTCCCGTGCCCAGGGTCAATCTTCACTCATATTTTGTGATGTATACTAATGAGTATATATAACTGCTAGGTTTTTTTAGCACCGCGTTTACTATACGTTTACGTTATACCGTAGATAAAAAAAATTACACTAATGTAGTTATTTTGAATACAAAGTTAAAATAAATCAAAATTGATTAGTAATTGTGCCACGTTAACATACAAATATTCAATATTAATTTGATCTAAAGTTTGACAAGCAGGCCAGAAAAAATAAAAATAAATGGTATTGCTTAGAAATTAAAGGAACTTTAAGACCAAAAGTGTCGATCTCATCCCATTTCGAAATCCATTAGTTGTTTTTTTAATATACAGCAACATTGATTCAACAAACCTTTGGGTGACTTTATCACCATCGAATATCACACATCAAAGTTTTATTTTGTTTGAATACAATATTATTATAACATTTACAAATTTACATATTTAACTACATTTCTTACAAAAAAGTGGTAGTACATTTTTAATTTTTATCATCAACGTCTAGTGCAAAATATATTTATTGAATAAACTTAGGTTAGTTAATGTTGAACCAGTTTTAAAAACAATACTAAGGATGTCATATTTATCATGCAGCAGTAACTAACATTCTTTTACATCAACTTCTCCTTCAAAACGATAGCGAAACCGGTTCCCAGATTTCTCCTCGACTGGTTCAGGTAAAATTTCCAAAATATCGCCGATTTCAACATTGAAGACATCTTTTTCCACACATTTAAAAACAGTTTTTGTATTTTCACCTGATTTAATTCCCATTACTTTAAATTCTTTGTCACCAATTTCATCTTGAATTATGGCAGCATATTGCAAATTTACAGACCTGTGTTTTCCAAATAAAACTTAAATATTGGAATTTTTATGCTTGTTAATGTTTTCAAGAGTAGGCTGCAGAAATTCAACTTATACCTCCTCAAATGAATTCGTTAAATTATCTCCTGGTCCAGAGTCATTGGATGAAACTGTAGAATGTACATCTGTATCACCAACTTTCTTCATTTCTGCGAGCAGCTATACTCTTTCCAGGAACAACCACCATCTTCCTCCTTTTCTTTTGGTTTCCTTATTTATCACCATACCTTATACTCTTTAAATATTCAATCAAACTATCATCTAATATTGCAATGTCGCAAGCGTTGCCAGGACCATTGGATATTATTTATCTGGATCAAAGGGACCAAACCAGTAGCCCTAAATCCACTAAGCAAGTTCTTCTGTATAGCATTATCTTGTCCATATATGTATTTTTTTAGTGTAGAAACCAAAAGAGAAGGAAATGATTGGCTTAAGTATGTGGTAATAGATATGTCCCAGCTTTCACACTTAGTACCTAAACTTATCTTTAAATACAAGGATAGAAAAAGAATATAGGTATAAGAGATTTATAGGTTCAATTTAATTTAGCCTAATTATGATTTATTTCGGGGTGTCAAAGTCACCCCATGCTAAAAACATAAACATTCTATTGAAATTAGTTGAACAATTAAATTATATTTTGAGCCAAGGCAGTCACAGATAACCACTATTTCATCATATAATTCAGAATTACTATTAATACTTACACTTAAATTTGCGCATTCAAAAGTTTGAAGGTTAAACTTTTTCAGTAATTTTCTGAGATGATATTAAATTTTGATCTGCATAAGAATGGATCCTTTCTCTAAATTACCATTCATCCTAATATAAACAAACATATATCAAAATTACCCCCTGCAAAAACAATATTAAAATCCCTACAAATTATTGAATGAATTATTAAATTAATAGACAAAGCAAAGGGTATCAAAGTCACCCCACGGTACGCCAACTGCTAGTTTTGAACATTTTAAATGTCACAGAACCTAGAAACAGTTTCTAAAATTATAGCGTGTCTGCCAATTGATCTAGCAGTCTTATGCTCGAATCCACGAAGCGTCTAAAAACGTCTAATTGGGAAATCCGGTTTGTTTGCTTTCACTAAAATCCTATAATTGTTGAGGTATGTTTTGTCCCTCTTGAGTATCTTCTGTGAGCAATGTTGTCCAACAAGAGACCCTCAGAAGCCCCGCTGCGTGTGGTCACAGTTTCCAAGGGACACAACCACGCCGACCTCCTGATTAACAGCTCCCCGATAGAGTGTAATTTAGTGTGTCTAACACTGTGGTCTATGGTCGAGTCCAGCCCGCCGCTAATAATGGACTTGTTTCTCCCAAGATTTACAAATAGAGACAAGCGGATGGTCACAAGATATGGTTCATTACCTTTGTTGACATGATGGGGAGTTACATGGAGAGTCCGGCCCACCGACAAAGGGAGAGTAAACACAGGAAGAAATATGTCTCTACTTTGTACAAATAAGGAAACCCAACATTTAATAACCGACTAATGGCGCTTGCAGACCGAAACATTTCATTCAAGTTCCTGCCTCCGATATCTACACCAAGTACCCAAGGTAAAAATACGGTCAAGCCGTGAAATAAGATACAAGATTAGGATCGAACCAGACAACTGACCAAAGTGCCGTTTTCTGCGTTCTTTGCCTGACAAAAGAGAAAATGGGATCAGTTTATTATTTTATTTTATTTTAAATCAAATAGTTTTCAATATAAAAAACTTGTTAAACGGTTTCATTGGTTTCAATTTTTTTTTTTAAAACAAGATTGAGTGGTAAAACTGTTTAATTAGTTTCAATTCCACCGTGTTTTTTTAAAAGGAAGTACAACACTGAAAAGCGCACCACGATGTCTGGTTCAAGCTGTATTAGGCTGGGTTTATATTCATGCATAACATATATTAAATAATTTATAGGGTACAATGCACATGTCATAAGAAAAATACATCAGTTTGTATTGATATTTATATTGATTGTCTTTTATTAAAAGAAAATTGTCTAGCCCCTATTCTCTATTAGATAATATCTCTGAAAATACTTCAATAGAGGGTTCATTCGAAAAACAACGTTAGTTAAAATGTAGACTATCTTTTGAAAAATGAATTTAACTAAATTTAAGTTATGGTTGTACCATTTATATTTGGTTGCGATTTCATTATTTTCACAGATATTATAATAGACCTACTTCTCAATAACAGACTGAAAATGTAATAATTCTCCCTTTTTTTTTCAATCATACAGACGACAATCATAGTAATTGACGCTAAAACAAAGAACATTCGTGAATAACTAACAAGTATGGCTATCACAAGGCATTTCAATCACGAAGGTGAATACAGAATCTAATTATTTTCGTATATCTGTATACTGGCATTTAATTGGCTATATTCTCTCCTCGCATTCTCATTGGGTGATGCTTCTCAAGTCCAATGATTATATAACTACACTCCATGCATAACAAGTTAAAGTTAAATCATCTTTATGCATTGTATACTATTCACTATGTATCGATTATAAACGCTATCATTGAAAATAACGTATTTCAACTGATTGTACACTTATCGCTATTAGTTATGAATGAATTGGATATAAACCCAGCCTTACCTACTTAAGTTAGGTATCATGCGAGAAGCAGTGGTGGTGAGGTTCAGTTTGTCGCCGACGGGAAGGTAGGCTTCGAATCCCAGCCGGGTGTACAGCTTTTTTCCCTTCTAAATGGCTTTCCCCCTCTCTCTCTACGAAATATATTCATCCAGCGTAACAAAACATGAAACGATATAATCGATAATCTGTAAGAAGCATAGGCTACTGCCCCTTCTCGCGAGACAGGCGACAGGAAAGAAGAAAGAGCAAGAGGGTGGGTAAAGGGGGCTCCCACGGATCACAGTTGGCTGGCGGCAGTCGCCCGCACCCCCTTCCTGCCTTCTTGTAGAGTGTAGGGTAACAATAGCTCCCTGCGTGGAACCAGCTTGTAGTTAACCTTTTGATGGATTACAACTCAACACATTTAAATTTACTCTCATTTAAATGTTTTGCTGATAAATTACCCACGGTAGTTATTTATTATGCAATGGTAATGTGATCAATTAAGAGTAATACAAACATTGTGCACACACAAAAAAAAAGTTAAATAGATAGCTGTGCATTTGGGATCCTGGTTTTAGTGGTATGATTTAAATTGTTTATTTAGCTAAGATTATTTATTTTACTTCCCCATTTTGAACATGTAAATTATTATTAGTTTTAGTGAGTGTGAGGTGTGTATTTTTTTTAGTCAATCGTTTTTCACATAGCGAATGATATACAGAAAAAGTATCCCCAACGTAATTTCATTTACACCCACTTCGGTGGTCACGTGGTCTAATGCGCTACTTTTATGTTGGACTAGACTGTCGAAGACGGGGAGATCGGGGGTTCGATCCCAGTCGGGTGCACTTAGGTTATTTCCCCTGAATGGTTTCCCACCATCCTTCCAAGCAAATACGGGTGCACTTCATCTCAATACAACTTCCCTAATCCCTAAATACTTAGTGTAATTAGTACATAGGTGTATTACCCGAACGGATAGTAGGACGCGATGCCAAATTATTATTTTTTACAGTAAGTTAAAATATAAATCTAAGCCGGTTCGGTGACTGCATTGTCTAAGACTTCACTCACGCAATATAATGGCCTGCCGATGGCGAGAATATCAGAGTTAGAATCCCAGTCGGGTGTACTGAAGTTGTTTTTTTTCTTAAATTGTTTCCTACCCTCCCACCACGTAAATCCGGGTACGCTTCCTCTAAATTCAACCTTAATCATCCCTAACATATTAGCGTAATTTATTCATATGCGTATAACCCGAGCAGGTAGTAAGGCGTGGTGCTAAAAATACGTAAGTATGAATCTATTGAACAAATTTACATTATAAATAGCCAATAGAATACATATAAATGGTAAATCTTCGTTCCTATATTTAATACATATTTATTGGAAAAAAATTATATATTTTTTCTTGAATTGTGTACTGACCAAAATGGGTCATATTCATAGATATTCTACCGTTTGTTAGTAGTTTTGTACTATTTATGTATCAAAAACATAAACCACGTTATTTTTAATTAGAAAAATTAAATGATCAAAAGCTGATTATATTCAAAAGGAATGCTATGCGTATAAAAAGTTGGATTAAATACCTATATTTTTTTATCCCTACCAATTTCAAACGATCATTTGATATGTTTTTAATCATTAAGTTATATAGTTACTATTTTAAATTACAATACTATCCTACATTTGAAAGTATTGGATTTAACATAGTACATCCAATTTTTAAAACCCATATGCATAACATTTAATTTATAATGTTTGGAGTAATTTTGACATAGTTTTAATTTGTTTGTTGGGCTTATAATAATATGTAAGTTATGATATAGTTTGGCCAACGGCAATACCGTAGCTCAATGTTACATTATGAATATTTTCAATAATTCCCTAGTTTTTTATTATAATTATTTTTACCGTCTCGTAATTTAATTTTATTAGTTGTGATTTTGTGTTTTTTCTTCTTTTTTTAATAGGTATAAATATTTTTAGGGTGTTAATAATGGCCGTCTTGGCAGCACGTTCGTTTTGGTTGCTGTTACCCGGGGATATTAAATATTTAAGGTGGTTCCCTGGTTGCTTACATCTTTGGAAAACAAAAAATATACGAAATTTAATATTATATTAATCTTTGCATGTTATTACGTACCTTATTTTGCAGTCCTTTTCTATCGTTTCTTTTTTCGGCTTTTTTCACTACTTATAAATTTCGTTTATGGGATCCAGCTTGTTTAGTTAAGTAGTTCACGAACCCGCCACACGAGCGTGTTCCTAGAAGAGCATTTCTGCCGCGCGGTGGTAGAGTGATAAAGAAGATTAGTTTTGGTTTTTTTTTCTGGCGGGTAGTTTTTGACGAGGGGGAAGCCCATATATCTTTTTTAATTTGTTTATTTAGGAATCAGAATATTTTTGTTGTTAATTTTAAGAGTTTTTTTTTACAATTTTGTATTTTTTATAAAAAAACTATATTGAAAGTTAGGATATTTTGCGGGAATCTTGCCGCCAATTTCGGGCGACTTTGGGATGGTTCTGGGAAGATGCAAGGTGGCCTAGGCGGGAGGATTCCTGCAAAAATAGTGGGGTGAAAGTGGCGGAGGTTCCGTGGTGGAGCTCAGAGTGATTTTTGCTGTTGTTGAAAGAACGTTCTAGAAGTGAATATTTACTAGTTTTAGAACCATTATAATATTTGTAAACGTAATATTATTTACCACCAAATATGTTATTTATATATTTATTTTCGTTCACCAGAGATCCAAAGAATATAATTAAGTATAATTTCTTTTAAATGTTTTATTTCCTTAGTAATTTTTTTTTAAACTTTACTACAAGCATGTTTTCAATTATTGAAAACTTAAATAAATATAATTTATCTAATGCCAGTTTGAAGAAGCCAAATCGGCTAAAAACACATATCGGGAACTCTGTTTTGGCCTAGTCAGCTTACTCGTGCATTAGGTCGAGACCACACGTACGCGTTGCCGATAGTTATTTTGAAGTGAACAGAGTGAAATGGCACATGGTGAGTCTCGAACATTTTCACGTTATATAATTATTTGATTAAATATTATTTGGATTAATTAGTTACTATCATTTAGGAATTCAACGTTGTAGCTATGATAAGACGCTACACCTTCAAGTTCAAACTATCCAGGTTCTAACATAGTTTCGTAAATAGTAAACCTCGTCCCCTATGAGTTTTAAGGTTTTAATGTTAACGTAACGGAATTTTGCAGACCTCACTTTAAAGAAACGTCCAAGATCACAGTGGTAGAGACCGCATTACATTTGGAAGGTTAATACGCATTCAAAAAAATGCTAAATAAATCATGTTAAAGATTGTCATATTCTTATCATTACTACAATCTTAACATTTCTCCTTAGAGCTGAAGTTGATATTTTTCCTTGGGGATCTAGTATGACAAAAAATAAATCAATAGACCCCTACTATATTCAATAGTACATTTTGATTTTTTCTCCTAAATTGGCTCCCTACACGAAAATGCTGGTGCATTTAATCAAACATTTTACCTTAATCGTCCCTATTACTTCAGCGTGTTTAATGTACCCTTATTAAGGAGCGGCAAAAAAAAAGTTAACTTTTATCAAAATAAATGCCCGTCCTTACTAAATCCTATTCGCGTATTCCAGGTTGAACCCCCCCTCCCCCCGCTTTAAACAATGAAACCACCGATGCGGGTATTTTAGTTGTAATTTCGCCTTTGTGCTCGTTAGGGGTAGTTACTAACTTCTCAAGTAGTTGTCAAGATCCGTGTATTTCAGGACGAGGGTTTTTAAACTCTCCCCTGGCGTAGTAGACCTGGTCTCAGTGTACACGCTTGAATGGTGGCGTCACAAGTATGACGACACGTGTCGTCATGGAACGTGCGTTGCGCAATGCTGACGCTTTGTCTCTTTATAGAAACCCTGTGAACATTTTTAACCCTTACATTGTCACTATTCTGGTGCAGATAAATAATTCTCATTAAGGCGAGGGAGGGGAGGAAAACACCACCCAGTATTGGCACGTTTTACACCTGAATAGTAGTGCATTACTTAAAAAGTTTGATAAAACACTATAATTTATTATCAATTGAAATAGAGTCAAACTTAACATAGTAAGAAGTTGTATGAGTGGGAAATAAGGGAATGTATAAATTATACCCAGGCGAAAAATCGTGCTTGCCCAAATTACAGGATTTCTATATTCTGATTTTGGTCAAAAGAACTGTTTAAAAAACTCTAAACTATTTCTTTGCATCCAACATTGGCAACATTTTACTATATTAGCTGTGTGTATTAGTGTGACAAAATTTGACAGAATGAGAAAGAGGAATAGTACAGGAAGGGCCAGTCCGAGACAGAATAGAGAAGGCACCACTAAGGTGGAATGGCCAAGTGAGAATAATGAAGAAGGAAAGGATGCCCAGGAGGATGTTGGATATGGTGGTGAGGGGTAGGAGGCCGAGGGAAGATCAAGGGACAGAAGAGAGTAAGGAAGAGTGTGGAGGAGAGGACTGGGACAAGTTGGAGGGAGATAGGTATGTGAGGGGTAGGAGGCCAAGAGGAAGATCAAGGGACAGAAGAGAGTAAGGAAGAGTGTGGAGGAGAGGACTGGGACAAGTTGGAGGGAGATAGGTAGTGAGTGGGAGGAAAGGAGGTGGTGACGAGGCTTATATTCCAAACAAACTCAGCCAGTGGCTGGAAAGCTTTTTACTGTCAACAGAAATGTCTGCTTTCCCTTTGAATATTTTGGAACATTGAAATTAAATCACTGTCGAAAGTTATCGCTTCCAGTTTAAAATAATTATATATAGGGGAGAACGGGGAATCCCGCACACTTAAGCAAAACAAGACATTGCTATGTTCTCATTTAGTCTATTAAATTTAGTAATATATCATTGTAAACTTTGTTTTTTATACATCAATTCAGTGTATTACTTTTATATACTTAAACTAACATTCTCTTATAATTAATTACAAAATGAAAACGGTCATTGTGCGGCATTGTCCGCCCTGGTAGGACAATACCGCACAGAGAGTGGGGAAATACCGTACAATTATAGTTATTGATTTATATAAAACTATACTTTGCAATACACACAAAAAAATATAACTAAACAAGTATTAACCCTGTATTAACTTATATAAGCTATGTGTATGCCTAAACTTAAAACTAAAATATAATAATAGTAAAAAACATAGTTCATTTATACAGATATCAAAAGATGGCAATATAAATTAATTATATTTTACTTTTTGAGACAAAAGTCACAAACAACATTGTCTTCTCTTTCCGCTGCACTACAGTCATCATATATTCAACCTGAACAAAGAACACATCTGAGCCACAATTCCTTATTCCTCCCAAATTATCCATAAAACATACAATCTGGATTGTTAAACATAGGCAAATTATTAGAGGATTCAGGTTCAATATCATCCAGTTCATCGACATCGCACAGATTTGATAATTTATCTCCTTCATCTGAGCTATCTTGGAGAAGGTTTTTCGCACTAAAAGCAAATTTTTATTATTAATTTCATTCTTGGAATACTCTTTGTTTTTATTCCTAAATTTCTTCTGTATTTCACATTTTCTTATGTTCTTCTTTTTCTTTGCTTCTTTCTCATTTTCTCGGATTGTTTTGTTCTAAGTTTGAAATCTGCTTCTTCGAGTATTTTTTTCCATGGACGTTGCTGTAAAAATAACAGAGCTTTGCAGTATTGATGAAAGGAAACTGTCTTGATGGTTTATAAGCTAGAATGAGTGTAATATCTTTAACATAAACTATTTTTTTGAAATAGATGGTTGTCGAGTGTCCACTGTTTTAGTTTTCAAACATGCACTGTTTTCTATGTTATCCTGAACATCTTCGATAATATTAACAGCTTGGGGCATTGCTGCTGCTGGTGCAAAGTAGTCTTCCGTGAATTTGTTTGGGTTAAGTGGAAATATTCTTGACGAGGAAAAACCGGATACTCCCTTTTAAATTGTCGCTATCCTTATGAAAGCACATCATCAGTTCGTATCTTCTCATAAGGAAACAAACCACACTCTCTGTTACAAGCAGTTGTCCAGAAGTTGGAGATGGAATTGTCGAGACTACGATTCCATTCTCCCGACAAAATGTTGATGCTTGTAGTGATTTGTGAGTGCCATGATTATCAATGATTAGTAGAACTGGTTCGTTCTTGGTTGGTCTCACACATTTCGCGAAATGTTGGAGCCAAATAATTTACAGCTCTTCATTAATCCAGCCATTCTTAGAGCAATGGACCACCTTTGGTGAGAGTAGAACTCATCCTTAATCGAGGAAAAATAAACATAGGAGGTACAAAGCTTCCACTTGCACTCAGAGCAGCACACACGGTAATATTTTTGCCTCTATCCCAGATTATTGTTGATCCTATTTGCTTTTGCCCCTTAGATCCTAATATTTTCTGTGGGGTATGAACAGTTGAGAGTCCCCTTTCGTCCATGTTATAGATTCTCTAGCTAGGGAACTTGTGTTTTTCCCTTACTCCTTCCAAATTTGAGAAAAATTCTTTCGCAGCATCCTTTTTGAAACCTAAAATTCGGCTCACGCTTGTTGCCTCTGGTTTCCGAAGGCTGATTTCTAGATTTCGCCGTAGAAACCCGCTGAGCCAGTCTTTTCCAGCAGTTCTTAAGGTGGTGTTTAAATTGTGTGGTATGTTATTTCTACTTGCAAATTCAAAAGCGATTTTTCGAAGCTCGATTGGTAATATAATATTTAAATATTTTAGCTATCTTAATGACATGT
>CABFVX010001802.1:119532-141621 GCA_902151425.1 Timema shepardi | reverse complement strand
CTCCACCGTGGTTCAGATTCCACGTTAAACTGTAGGTCCTCCATTTCATCTCACAATCACCCTAACATTACACATTAGCGTAAGTGGGTATATCCCGAACGGGTAGTAAGACGCGGTGCTAATAATAATAATAATAATATAAGTACGTACGTGTGACATATTTGAGGTTAATTAGTTTTGTAATAATTGGGTTAAAACATAAAAGAACAGTTCTTCCTACATAATAATGTATTTATGTATAAAGAGACATAAGATCAAAAGTAAGAAATATTATATTTATGGAAGGTAGTTTTGAAACCATATTATGCACATATGTCATATAATTTTAAGGTATATGAGTTGTTTACTAATTATCTTAGCAGAAATATTTTTGAAGATCAGTCTTATGATCTAAAAATATATTACACAGTTTAAAGGATCTTTTTCACATATTAATTCATACCGTATAAAATATGTTTAGATTTGAACTTAAAGCGAATCAATTCGAACGGTATCAGTATTTTAGGACATCCTATATCATTTGTGGGGTGTTTTATCGTAATAAACATACGACTGATAAGTTTTCAGTGTTCTGTACAAGGTTCAAGACCAATTTGTTTTGAGTGGTTTACGTTACGAGGACTTCGCTCGCTACTAGGTGAACCAATAAAAGTGGGAGAAAGTAGTTTGGGTCATTTTCAAAATAATATTGTATCTTTAGCTTGGTAAAATATTTTGAGTAATTGATTTTTTTTTTCCATCGGTCATTACAAGTCCAGTTAATGGGTTGGGGTAGATGAAGGTAGGGTTGAAAACAAATGTACCCATATATGTGTGTGGAGGGAGAGTGGGAAACCATCACGGACACTCAGTAGATCTGACTGGGATTCAAAATCTGAACCCGTCGTCACCATCAAACCAAATCAGATTTAGCCTGACACTTTTTCCGCAAGACTCCCCCCCAAGGTTGGTTTTAATAAGTGCTTCTTACCCGAATTGGTGGTCACGCGAAATATATGTCAGACTAATTTTGCATGGTTTGATGGTGATGGGGAGGTCGGGGTTCTAATCCTTAACTAGTGTACTGAGATTGTTTTTTTCCCTAAAGGGTTTCCCTACCCTCCCTCCACATCCAATGTGGCTACAATTTAATTTAAACTCTACCTTCCTCATTAATTTATCATAAGCGTAAATAAAAGGCTTACTACCCGGACGATGAAAAAATCTATATGCCCAGTTCATGGTAGAAAGGGTGGTCTGAAAGGCCTTTTTCCCTATCAGAATTTTACTTTATAGTAGTATTTTGGTTGGAAACATAATTTTTCAGACGTTCCTTCCTACCATGAACAGGGTATACCTTTATGTTTTTGTGCAGTGTTCTTATATAATATATTGGTCTACGTGTTAGTAGTCTTATCTATTTTTTTTATACCGTTCAGGTTATACCCATACATTCGAATTTTGCTACTCGGTTTGGCGTGATGAAGGTATAATTTAGTGGAAATATACATGCATTTGAGTCAAAGCATAATGTGAAAACAAGTATATGAAAAAAAAAACCACCCTTAATACACCCTACAAGGATTTGAACCCCGATATCCTTGTCAATGGCAGTCGAGTCTAATGAGTTTGTGATGCCTTAGACCATTTGGGCATTGAATTTAATAGTTGATTCAATTTAATTGGACAATTATATTGTCTTGATTTAAAATTAGGTAGTAACAGACCTAATATTAATCGATGTAAAACGTGTTTTATTAAACTATATCTGAAAGCTAGTTTTGCCCCATAGTATACACATACACACAGTTTTTATTGTCATGTAGTCAAAGTTCAATCCGTGTCTTTACAGAGGTTCACCACGCCCCTATCAGTGATAACTGTGACTAACAAACTCTTGGCTACGTCCAGTGGTATGTATATAAGAGAGTGAAGACAGCTGTCGGTCCCATCAGAACCGCCTTGATACTCCTACAGTTCGAACGTGGTCGCGCGCATCAAACGATCGCATCAATTCATTTGGTCTAATTCTCCAAACCTACAAGAATGGAAGCGTTTCTAGGCAAGAAATACAAGTTGGCAGCCTCCGAGAATTTCGATGAGTACATGAAGGCTTTGGGTGAGTTGTCATTTATTATTGAGGATTATTTATTTGAATAAATTTATAAATACGAATTAAATTAAACCTTTTCCATTTGTTTATAACATACTTTCAAACGTATATACCTACTCGTAATATTAAAATAACTAGTGCAGTGTAATCAAACAACTTTGTTAATGTGTATCAATAGAAAACCATGTAGCTCTCTCAACCATTTTCCATTTTTTTTAATTATATAAAGTTTTCGCTAGTTTTCTTAATCCTAAATTAAAACTTTGAAGGTAGTTTTAAATATCCCTTTTAATGCTGGGTTTAAACATGTTATCATACTTTCTGGAGGTAAAGAGGCGACGAAAATAAAAAATATGTGGAAAACCACTTTTTTGTTGTTGAAATCATAGATGTCCACGTAAACGAGAACTGAATGCATTTCCCAACATTAAATTCTCCATGACCGCAAACACCGCTGTGCTTATTAGAAACTAGCTGCTGCCCGCGATAGTAACATACATGCATTGTTCCATAGAGCGGTTTGTAGTAATTATCACAATTTTTATTTTGTTATACTCTTCACAACTTTAAAACCAATGTACAGATTTGAATAATTTAAAAAGTATTTTACTCCTACGTACAGCCTAAATGATTGAATAATTGATTTGGTTGAGAATTCATATCATGATACGGATATTATCACTTTTTGTTCGCATCCGTGTTTTAGTTGACTAATTTCATCAAAACTTTTATTGTAACATAACTATAATTAAATATATTTTCTCGCGGACTTTTTTGTTCACATAAGTGAGAACGTTCAATATGTAGTTTTTTATGTGATACCAAATAGTTTTTGCAGCGCACGCGGAGAAAGCATATTTTTAGCCAAACTAGTGTAAAACTAATCATTTTTATAAGGAATAAATTAAATTTTCAAAATAAATTGTAGCCTATGTTACTTGCTGATAATATAGCTTTATATTGGTGTGAGAATTTTAAAGTCGGGCCAGTAGTTTTTGAGTTTATCCATTACAACTAAAAAAACATCAAATCTTTCCTCTTTATAATATTAGTGTAGATTATTGTATTGTAGTCTTGTATGCTCTCTACTATGGTTGTACACTAAAATGGGTCAATTATGTTTTGCGGTTAGTATTTAGATGTAGTGTTCCATGATACTCGTCCCACCACCCGTCCCATTAAACCAGAAAAATAGACTAGTTTACAGTTTACATTTGTCCATTTGATTGGTTTATTTGTATTTGTCATTAAAGAGAATCTGTGGGAATATTTAAGCGTTGATTCTTAAAAAAAAGGAAATAGTTCAATAATTCTTTTTTTATAACTCGATTCTTTATCTAATGTATAATTTCAGGATGATTAATATTTATAAAAAGATGACTTTGGTGGCTTTAAAGAAAATTACACACAACGATGTCTCCCCATTATTTTAAATAGGTCGTGTGTTGCCAGCCTCGGAATGTTATTACGATGTTAAGGATAAAATGTTCTCTAAGCAGACGTGTTCAGTGCCCTCCTTGAAATAGCTAGGCAATTGATCTTGGCCCTATTTTTTATTAAGAATAAATCAAACCATTATTAATGCTCGGACTGGTTGTTAGCATTAATAAAAACTTATACAATTTAGTTAATTTATGAGTCAAACGACTTTATTTTGTTTTCACATAACATTTAGGAAAACACTGCTGCAAATAATTTTGGATATTTATAATACAATTTTATTGTGTTCATATTTTATTGGAGGTCAAGAAAATGGATTGGGTCTTACTCCTTAATTTATTATATGAAAACTGTTAGCTCAGTAGTTTGTTTTATGGTGGTAACAGAGGAATTTTTAAATTTTAATAAGAGCTGGATATTCGTTTTTAATCGTGAGCTTCTAAATGTTGAACGGTCCAATTTAACCATAGTTGTAGTATGGATTGTGTACACAATGGTTGCGTATTTGTGCTGTCAGGGTTCCGATACCGTTCAGTTGTACTGGAAGGTGTTTTTTTTTAAACTTAGCGTTCCTCTCCTCCCTTAGTGAAAATGCATGTAAGTTTCCTTTATATTCCACTTTATTCATACAATCTGTGTTAGCTAAATTTAACTCCGGACGGTCGTAAGATGGTATAGGTAGGTAGTAGGCCCTACTAAACCTTATATCCGCTATTCTTAGTATTATAACTTGGTGATTGTTAATAAAGACTGTTTTAAGAGATAACATTGTTAGATTGGCTTTGGGCTAGTTTATAAGAGTACATAAACCGAATCCTTATATAAAATATATATTTTTTTATATATAATATATATATACTAGCTGTTGCCCGTGACTTCAAACAAGTTTTCATTTTTTTAATAGCCTCGCGCGACACCTGTTGTAAAATCCGGACTGGGGGTAAAATTACTTAAGTTCAAATAATCCGGCCTTATTCCTTGTCTCTATCATATTGCAAAATTTCAGCTTTCTAGGTCCAAGGGTTTGGGCTGGGCGTTGATGAGACGAGTCATTAAGTCGGGACTTTGCCTTTGTATATAATAGATAATATATTATATGCCTTTGTATATAATAGATAATATATTATATTAATGTATTTATGATAAAAATGTATGTGTATATTATGTCAATTCTGAACCAGTAATTTAAAAATTACTTACAAATTGATATATCCGGGGTATACAACTTTAAACGCTCTAGACTAAATTTAACCCTAAAATTTGTTAGTATTCCAGAGTTCATGAATATAATCTAGGTATTTCATGTGAATGTCATAGAGGTTTGGTTTGTTTAGTTTTACCGAAACATTTCAAAGTCCAAATTAAAATCCCAAATATCAAATTGAAATAAAAATATTCGGTGGAGAGTTCTAATATTGGTTTGTTAAATCTGATGTCCATGGCAAATATAGAAGAGATGAAAACTATAGGTTACAGGATGGCTGTTCTCCTTAAAATAAAATAAAAATACAATTTGTTTTGGACAGTAGTATGTATTTCAAGATAGCTTGATTTTTATAAAAAAAAAATGTTTCGCATTGTGACTGTCAGAATTGATCATCAAAGCCAATTGTTATTCAAAATTGATTAATCTGTTGGTGCCAATAAATAGAGTGGAATCTTATTTCAACGCTTGAGGTGTTACCTATGCAAAAAATTTGAACTGTGTGCCTAGGTTTGAGAATAACTAGTCTTGTTAGTCTAATTTGATGGGGAGCTTTAGTCAAATAGTTTATACCCTCCTTAGACTACTGGAGTGTTTCTTATTAAATATTAGAAATGTTAAATCATTAAATAAGTACAATTCTCATTGGAAAAGATTTGATAGAATTCTGCGTTTTTAAAGTAGCTTTAGTATCGGTTAAGGCTGTCAGAAGAGCCAATTCTTTGGGTTGTGAAGTGTGTATATGAAACAATCGTCTTTACTTAACGCTTTATTTGGAAAATAAATTGCTTCGACGAATAGGTGGGTGGTTCACGTCTTGATTGAGCGCCCTCAGGTTGTCCGCAATGTCAATGGGTGGGAGAAACGCTGTCGTATGTATTGGAGCCTTTTGTATAGAAATACGGCTACCATGAGTGCACGCAATGTCTCCACAAATACTGGTAATCTGCTTGTTTACCACATAGTGGCAAGGTTAATGGGAAGTGTGTAAGCTTTAGCGTGAAGGGATAGGGGGGGGGGGTACAATTTAGAAAAAAATAATGATGCACCCGGTCGTAATTCGAACCTCTCTAGCAATAAAACTTTTTTTTTTTTGGTCCAGCTAACCACCTCTGCAGACTCTTCTGTAAGAGCTAAAGAGTTAAATCTGATGGAGAGCTCACCATATCTAAACTAATTAAAAACACTTAGGAGATTATTAAATGGGCAATATTTATAATATATACAAATATTGACCTACCTTGGCGACACATAGTTTAAGGTGTTATAGAAAATTTAATGTTTGATTATTTTCTATGATGAGTTAAAAATTGATTGTTTAGTTTATTATGATGAGAAAATAGTTTCAAAGCGTTACTTTCCAAATAGACTAGTGCCGAAGACTATGTCGGTTGGGTGTAGATTTTTTTTTCCCCCCTTAGTGGTTGGTTTCCCTCTACAAAAATGCAGGTTCGTTTCGTCTAAATTTAACTTTCCTAATTTCTAACATAAGTGTAATTAGTACATAGGCACCCGCCTCGGTGGCGTAGTTGGCTAACGCGCTAGTTGTGTTGAGCTTGACTGCTGAGGATGGGGAGGACGAGGTTCGAATCTCGGTCGGGTGAACTGGGGGTGGTTTTTTCCTAAATGGCTTTCCATTCTCCTTCCACACAAATGTGGGTTCACTTCCTCTAATTCAATCTTTCCAATTCCTAATCCATTAGAGTAATTAGTACTTAAAGCGTATAACCTGAACGGTTTGTAAGACGCGGTGCTAAATAATAATTAATAATTTTTGCAAGGAGTTTAAAAACGCGTCTGAAAACCTGTTTTGGTGCAAGCGGAGGATAAGTGGTGACTTGGTGGGAAGTCTCTCTGGCGGTTGGGCTTTGAGCGTTTAAAGGTGGTGTATCGCTGCAAAATATTAATAGTAGGCATATGATTGACCCATAAGAAGCAAATGGAGAATTGATATATATATATATATATATTACGATTCACATATTGGCATGATATTTATTTGCTATTTTTTATTTTTAATCCAAACATTGATATGGTCCGGTGTTTTGGGAACATATCAAAGTTGATAAATTGTTTAACAATTTTATTTTCATAGTTCTTAGTGCAAATGGGCTCCATAAGCATTGCATACGAAGTTAAGTTGGTAGATGAAGAAATAATATTTAGCAACGCGTCTTACTACCCGTTCGGGTTATACTCTTTAAGTATTAATTACTCCAATTGATTAGGAACTGGGAAGGTTTAATTAGAGGAAGTGAAAAACCATTTAGGAAAAACCACCCTCAGTTCACCCGACCGAGATTCGATCTTCCCGTCCTCAGCAGTCGAGCTCAACACGACTAGCACTTTAGCCAACTACGCCACCGAGGCGGGTGGTAGGTGAAGAAGATTAGAAAAATGATTTTGATTGTCAAATTTACTTTTTTATATATATACTATTAACATTATTAAATTATTTTTAAAGATGTTTAGTATAAGATTCTCATGTTTTTTTTATTTACATTCGTATTATGCATGATCCAAACTTTCATGCAAAGCTTTAAAAAAACTTTTTTAACTCTGTCATTTAAGTTCCCAAAACATTGGGACAATATCAATATTTTGATTAAAAATAAATGGCAAATAGTACTATGCCAATGTGAATCACCAAAAAGTTCATCATTTGCTTCTCATGCGTCAATAATATGCTGACTAATATTTCTGCGAGATACCCCACCTTAAAACGCTTGAGGCCTGGCCGTCAGACTTCTCACCACGTCTCCACTTCTCTTCCACTCGCACGCCCAAAGAAACCAACACACCAGTTTTCAGACGCGCTTTTTCAAAAGCATTTATTCGAACCCTGCTTAAATTTCATTATATGGGGCAGTAGATAAACTCTCCGAAAAAATAGCGCTTTGAAAAATTACTCTGACCTATTTGCTGCTTCCAAGCCATTTTTTCCGCACCACCTGCTTTTACATAATCGAGATTTCCGCAAATAGAGGATTATTTTTGCACGAAATTTAGGTAGGCACCAACAAGAGCTACAATTTTAAGCCCCGAAACAAGTTTCTGCGTGAATTAAAATTTGTGATTCAAAAATGGCAATTTTTAACGATTTTGATTTTTTGAGAAAAAGATGTGAACCGATTTCAATCGGCCTGGGCTAATTTTTCTATCTTTAAGCGCTATCACGGGCCGTTTTGTTTTTCGAACAATTTTTTTTTTCACAACTTAAAGTGAAAATACCGGTTTTCGGCACTGATGAATTTTTTTTAACTTGAAAGCTAAAAGCCGATTTAGTCAAATATTTACATTCAGTTTCTGCGATATTTCTCAATTATCACGTTAAGAAAGTGGATGATTAATTTATTTTAAGAAATTAATGTTTTTCTGCCATCTTACCTGGACAAGATTCAGCTGATGTTAAAATTTGAACGAATGTCCCAACAAATGCTACCCTCACCAGTGGCTCATTGTCTAAAACTAGTGTTGGGACTGTATTTGTCTGTTGCAGCTTGCCACTCAATCTTGATTCACACGTACGCTAAAAATAGAAACCACGTTCTACCTCAGTGGTGCAGCATTTCGCACTTCCAAATTGACCCAATATGCATTGCATTGTAACGCGAATTTAAAAACAACCAATTTTCAACATATATTTTATTTTCTAGTATACATATAGAGATCTTACATAATTCCCCCCTCGATGAATGTGTTTTTCAAATTATAACCGTGTGTGTGGCACTTATGTATTTATAATAGGCCTACACTCGCGTTACACAAAGTTGTTATATTAACTGGTTATTTCAAATCTCTGCGCTTAAGCCAGCGAAGCTGTCTGATTTTCTCTGTATGTACTGGTGCATGCAATCAAATGAGAGCTCACTGATATAAAAATGGTTGGCTCTGAGATTTGATTGGTTGCAGAACGTCTCTGGCAGAGCAGCCCACGCCAATTAAGCGGAAATCTTTTGATTTGACTTAATAGATCGTCATGTGACCTCGTTTCTATTCGGCGAACGTGTGAATCCAGTCTCTCCACGCAAATGAGTACACATTCGGTCTATAATATTTATTTCCTAATTTTTTGTTCATTGGCATGCTTAATGTATGCGTGTAACCCAAATGACTAAAACTCCAGTTTGAGACTTTTTGATTATCAACGAAGGAGCATTGTTGCCAAAAAAATAGAATTATTTTTATAAAAGCTAATTGAATTGGTTTTAGGAGATTTGTATTAAATAATCTTTGATAACTCGTAGGTAAGATGGTGTGTGTGTTTGTGTAAGATGGTGAATTCTCACATCTAGAGATTTTAATGAATTTACATACAGCTTTCTGGCCTAATGTGACACATAACGTTAGCAACGTATTGATTAGATTACCCTTTTGCTTCTGATGAATTTGAAGGTGAATCTCGACGAAGAAATATTTGCATACAAACATGTCAAATGCTTATCATATTTTGAAATGGAAATAACTTTTACGTTGACTTCCTAATAGGGATGTCATACTAACATTGGATTGACTCAATTTGTTTTAGTATGAAGGTGTAACCCATTATTATGGATCAATTTTTATCTGGTTTTCCTCCTTTAAATCCCACCCACTTTTCGAAACTAAATTTTATTAAACTTGAGGCTTGCGTTTTTTAATATAAATAATGGGTAGTCACTAATGTTGCGAGGCTCTTATCTTGTTTATGATTAATTTTAAATGATCACGCTCAATGTACATTTGATAAAACTTCTTGAAGTCATTTGCTACACACACAATAATTATCAAACTCGTTCGTTTGGATTCCAAAGTTTTAAATGGAATGTGACATATTAGTGACATTTGATGAAGCAAATTTCTTGCTACAAAAATTTAAGATTATACTAGTTTAAAATATATAAAAGAGAACCACAGGCTGCTTATCGAATGGTCTTAAATGGAGAGCTCGATTAATAAGTTTTCCAATTTTTTTTCATGTTGAGAAATTTCTTGATTAAAGATGGTATAGTATATTTAATGATCTGTTTAAGTGATTCTTATTCAATGACCTAATCGTTAAAAACTCGGAACTATTTGAAGAAAGGTATATTTGTCAGGGGACGTGGTGCCCTCAACTATCATAAATTTGGGCTGAATAATTCTTAATAAAATTAGTATGCCATAAAGTTGTTTTTTTAATAAAGTTAAAAATTAAAATGTTGCTGTCGCTAATACAATTCTTCTATTACATTGTGGTCAGTCATAGCACTTGAAATATTAAACATTATTGGCATTTCCTCGAGAGCTCGATACAAATAGTGTAATAGAAAACTGTTTTGATTGTTCCAGGTGTAAATTTGTATAATATCTTGGGTTTCTGAGTTTTATTTAAGTCCCTCGTATAGTGTCACTTAGATTCCCTGCGAAATTAATTTTCACTCTTGGGTGACCTGGTGGTCTAGGGGTAAGGTTTCAGACTTCTATGCTGGCGGCCGGAGTTCAATTCTCGGTCCCGGCACAGATTTATGATTACCAAGCCCTTCCTTCACCTCTGACACGACATCTTGTGAATGTGAGGAATGCCAGTCCTCCACCGTGGTTCGGATTCCACGTTAAACTGTAGGTCCTTCATTTCATCTCACAATCACCCTACCATTACACATAAGCGTAAGTGCGTATAACCCGAACGGGTAGTAAGACGTGGTGCTAATAATACCAATTGCCAGATACGTCTTTGAGCGTTTAATTTTAAAATCTCTGTACTTTTTGTAGGTGTTGGACTGGTGACTCGCAAGATGGGCAACACTGTCAGCCCTGTGATAGAGTTGACGGAGAGTGGAGGAGAGTACACACTAAAGACCACTTCAACTTTCAAGAGCTCGGTGTTCACCTTCAAACTTGGAGAGGAATGTGACGAAGAAACTGTGGATGGTCGCAAAGTGAAATCCACCTGCACCATAGATGGCAACAAGTTGATCCAAGTCCAGAAGGGAGATAAGGAGTCGACCATAATTCGAGAATTCACGCCTGAACAAGTGACAGCGGTAAGAGTAACGAGAGCTAACCCTTAATTGTAGCATGAGTTTCTAGTAAAAGTTGACAGTATAACTTTAACTTTTACGTATCTTAGAATTTACAAGATTTTTAATTACCTATCTTATTTTCGTTCTTAAATTAAATATAGATCTACTGCACTCCAAATACCGTTTCGGGGAGCGCGTGGTTTTAACACGCCTCTTTGTGTTGGGACTAGACTGCCGGAGAAGCAGATTCTATCCTGGTTGGTCGGTCGGTTTTCCACTCTCCCTCCATGATAATGGGGTGCATTTCCTCTTAATCGAGCCTCTCTAATCAGTGTGATTAGTACATAGGCGTATAACCCGACCAGATAGTAAGACGAGGTGCTAAAAATACACTAATATATATCTGTTGGGCCTAAATATTATGGCTATAGCAGAATTTTAAGAAAAGGTAAATTGATAATAGGACATGTTTCTGAGTTCTGTGGATCGCGTAAACACACAGATGTATCTTTCATGAACTTACTGGTATAAATGTTGGTTACTCTGCACATTGCCAGGCACAGAGTATTGGGAGTATTTTCATTTGGGATATGAACTAGGTGACTTTGGCCAAATTCTAGTAAGTCGCTTTAACCTCTTTAAGGTGGTCCATAGGTCTTCCAATAAACCCATTTTTAATATTTTCACTTTTAGTATGTATTTCTAAACAATTTCTCGTAGGAATTACGATTATTTTATAATTAAAATTTATAACTAAAGTTTAAAAATTTGTTTGTAATTAAATTGAATATTTTCTTTAAATATAATATTTGTTGCAGACATTGACAGCAGACGGTGTAGTTTGCACAAGAATTTACAAGCTGGAGAAGTGACAGACTGAAATCCCAAACATAAGTCTTTTCAGCTTCGATCCGTATATTGTGACTCATCTTTATGAATTTGAATCAAAGACTGTTTAGAGAATAAGAAGTTTATCAATTTACCTTATGGCAATTGAATTTACGCAACATTTTTGTAAACATATATATTGTGACATATATATATATATATATCTCAACTCTTATTTTATATATACATACATATATATTGATCTATGGTATCTCTGTATAATTAGTGGAAAATAATTTGCTCAACCAAAGTGAACACTTTTCAAGTTAGAAAAATAATTGTCTGAAGTATGTCATAGAACTAACCTTGAAATGTTATAATAATTTTTTAGCTTTGTTAAATTTGTCCAATAAAATATTCTACATTTACGCCTGTGGACATATTTTTACTATTTATATCTATACGTATCACTAGGCCTTGGATGGTATGCAAAAACAAACGCGAGTGGATGCCGAGTGGGCCACTAATGAGTGGATATTTTTTGGCGTTGAATTGAAAGATTAAAGGTAGGATTCTGGATTGATTGGTAGCAACCAAATAAATGCCACTCTCTTTTGACCCATCCTTACTTTCTCGTTTTCGTTATTACAAACGGCTATGTCTAATATTTTTGCTCAAAGTCTAAAAAACATTTTTTAAAAATAGAAATAAAATCGAGGTTGCTGGTTAGGATAATCGAACCTTGTCTCTGCATTTTATTTGCGATTTAAAGGATTTTGGTGGTATTGGTACCAGTCACTAAGTTTGTACGACACTCTTGTTGAGTAATTTCCCCCTTCACTTAATCTAGCGTAGTTTTTATACTTTAGTAACTCCCAAGCGCGTAGAACATTATTTTGGATATATATTTTTAGCAACGCTTCTTACTACTAGTTTATACGCTTTAATATTACGCTGGGTATTTGGGATGTGGATGGTTGGTATTATATGAAGGCTATCCACATGTTCGTGGAGAGACTGGAAAACCATTCAGGAAATACCACCCTTAGGGCCAGTTTCATAGTCAAATTTAGTACGCCTCAAGTGCGGCGCTATACTAAATACGAGACGACACCTACCTAAACTCGAATGGAATGGGCCGTTCGCGCATAGGAAACTGGCCCATTCTATTCTGGTTAAGGTAGGTGTCGTCATGTACTTAGTGTAGCGCCGCACTTGAGGCGTACTAAATTTGACTATGAAACTGGCCCTTAGAATAAGATTCTAACCTTGAGTTCTCCATCACCTGGAGTTTGGCCCACAACGAGACTGGCACTTAGGCCGTTCGGTCACAAAAGCGGCTCTTTTGTTACATTAAAACTCAATTTTTATCAAGTTGTAGCCTTAGGTAAAAATAAATTCATGGGATTATATTATGATCCTCTTTTATAGAATTCGCCAACTAGTGCAGCTATTAAAAAGTAAACGAAGAGTATATGGGTTGGATGAAATGAGTAAAAGCCAGTATTACTTTAAATGTTAATTATAATCATGTGCTTTTATAGAGAGTACTAAAATTTTTAGATATAAAAGAATCCAGGGAAATGTAATACAGTTGTCTCTCGCAGTACGCGAGTGATTGGTTTTGATTAGTAACCGCATACCACGCAAATGCACAAAGGGAATTATAGTAACATGGATGAGATGGGGATTACTCAAAGGGAAGTCTAGAAAAACAATGTAAATGAATGAAATTTTTAGTAAATTAATCTAATTATTACAACGCTTCAGGTACATTTAATATTAAATTTTCCATCTCAATATAATCCAGATATTCCAGATCCAGTTAATTTATCACTCTTGCTCTTTTGAAGGCCCTTGGACTGTAGGCTCTTGATCTATGGGAGGGCCCCTGGACTGTAGGCTCTTGATCTATGGGAGGGCCCCTGGACTGTAGGCTCTTGATCTATGGGAGGGCCCCTGGACTGTAGGCTCTTGATCTATGGGAGGGCCCCTGGACTGTAGGCTCTTGATCTATGGGAGGGCCCCTGGACTGTAGGCTCTTGATCTATGGGAGGGCCCCTGGACTGTAGGCTCTTGATCTATGGGAGGGCCCCTGGACTGTAGGCTCTTGATCTATGGGAGGGCCCCTGGACTGGAAGTTTTTAAACTTTTTTGTTTAAATGTAAGACTCAGCTGAGGGGTAGCAATCTTATCTCTAGTGGTTTGTAGCTAGCCAAATAACTCGATCTACTTAGAAACTTTGGTACTTTTATCCATGTTAGTATTATTCTCTTCCTTGATTATACTTGCACTGTTAATGTACTTTAAAAATTGAGCAATTTGTTATTTTGAAGTTGTTTGATAAGCTCAACAACATAGGCCTCTTTCTCTTATTCCTTTATGCCATTCTCAATTTCTTGAAGATCTTCATTGGTGAGTTCTATTGAATAGGATTGGTGCAATTCACTATGTCAACGATGTCTTATCTTAAATTGGAAAGTCAAGTGTTTAGGATCAAAATCATGAGAATTGGAGCCTTAAGGCCAAATATTTTTCCATACTACCTTCATACAAGACTAACTTCTGGCCATTTCATCTCCAACGTTGTCAGTACCACCCCTCCCCTAACAACAAACTGTACAGCACAAGGTCACGCCACCACCGCACAGGGTGACTGCGAGATTACGGCCGACCATTCATGAGTTTTACTATTTATAAAGCGTTTTCTCTATAACGCAATTAAGTGAGATCACGTACAATGAGGGTACCTGTATCTAACGGTCCCATCGTGTATTTTTCTAATTTATTTTAGTCATTCCAAGCATTAGAATCGATACACACTAAACAAATTAAGAAAAACTATATCTGATGTGGTTAAAGTTAAAATTATGAAACGGCGAAAATTAAAGTAGGTTTGCATACACTTTACCTTACATTCGTTACTAGTTATAAGAACACTAACTAGTCGTTTTTGCAATTTTCAAGTTTGTTGAGCCTTTAAGGGTATGCATTAATCAAACAAAGGTGATTTAGTCTGTTACCTCATTGTGGAGAGAAGATAATTTTGTTTTCGGTCAAGCATGTAAAGCTTCTTGCTGATGTAGCTGGTATCACTATCAGTTTTCAAACAGTATGTGATCCAATCACAATTTAGTTTTATTATGTTTCCTTAATGTGAACTTTGTATTTTGCATCAAAATCTTGACTTTGGGCTAGTTTCATCTAGTCAAATTTTGTACGCCTCAAGTGCGGCGCTACACTAAATACAAGACGACACCTACCTAAACCAGACTGGAATGGGCCAGTTTCCTATGCGAGAAGGGCCCATTCCATTCTGATTTAGGTAGGTGTCGTCTTGTATTTAGTGTAGCGCCGCACTTGAGGCGTACAAAATTTGACTATGAAACTGGCCCTGATTCTGAAGGTTTTCTATATTATTTGAGGGGAGAGGGGGGAAATGAAATTTCTTACCCCTTCATAGTTTTAAGGGGGGGGGATAAAATCTACCGCCATACCACCCCGTTCCTGCGCCACTGCTCATGGGTGTAGGAAGAATTTAATTTTGGGGAAGAGTTCCAAATTGTAAGTGTATGTAAGACAAGATAAGACTTCTAATAATTAAGAAAATTAATTAAAAAGTGGTGGTGGGACCTTATTTGTGTAATGGGGGAAGGGGAAATATCAAAATATCTCTTTAAGGATTTTTCTTTTCGGTCCCAGTCAATGTTTAGAAATTTGAAGCTCTAGAAATTTTTTTTTATGAATGTTTCCTCCTCACAGTAAATGTTTATAAATAAGATGTCCTAGAAAATATCTCAAGTTGGCTTCATAAAGTGGAGAGTATTTAAAGATCATACATATATGAGAACTCTCTGATTTTTTAAAAATATAATTTTAAAGAATATTTAGAGTAGTCGTCCTCTAGCAAATTTTTGAAAATTTGTAGCCTCTAAAAGCCATTTTAAGTAATGAGAGAAGATTTTTTCATATATTAGATACCCTAGAAATATAGTGGTTCTGCTCCAGAGATTGTCATGGCCTTAAAAAGCAATTTAGAGGGATCCTCAACTTTTATATACCATCTAGGTTGGGTGCCTCTAAAATCTATTTGTAGTAGTTTTCCGCCACCACATTTTTGAAAAATGGATGCTTTTAGATAAAACTACCGATCTTTTAAGATCGGATCGCATAATCGAAGTAAGAGTTTCACTAACAATCTTTTGCGATCAACAGTAAATACTTGAGAAATTTTCGGGGAGATGTGGAGGGTTCGAACCATACAATTACCCCCTCGTTACGCCCGTGCAATATTTATATTGTTCAAGCCACGTGATAGTGGAACCATGCAAGGTAGGAATGTTACTTTAAAGGGTACACTAAGTGTAGGTCCCAAACCCTGTCCAGGCTCATAATGTGAAAGAGAACTTAATGAACCTCTAAACTCGGGTTGATTTAAATATTTAGTATTTTTCTTACAAACTACATTAATATTTAACGTAGGTTTAAAAATTATAAATTATTGTATTCGAACCAAAACAAGGAGGCGTATTAATTTAATAAGTATCTAGCACTTTATTTTTTTTTTTTGTAGATAAAAATATGGCAAAAGTAAAACTTGAACTGGGGATTTCTGCCTCATGTTAGTGTTAAGTTTACAATTTAACTATATATATTTTTTTTTTCAATTTGTTATCTGTGGCATAACATTTTTGTAAGTATTACCCTTTTACTTACTATTAGGGTATTGTTTATATTTAAGGCAGTCGCAACTAGGCCTAATGTTAGTTACTTTATTTTTGTGAAAGTTTTTCCTAGTGTGAGAAAAATAAACTGAAAAATTAGGGAACTTCAGTTTTCTACTAAATTATAAATTCATGTCTTTATTACTTAAAATTAGTTAACTGATGGTAACAGATGTATGTTTTATACATGGGTTTTGAATTTACTTGGGGAAATTTCGGGGGTGCTTAAGATATACCAGACTCCGCCTCGGTGGCGTAGTTGGCTAACGCGCTAGTCGTGTTGAGCTCGACCGCCGAGGACGGGGAGATCAAGGTTCGAATCTCGGTCTGGTGAACTGGGGGGTGGTTTTTCCTAAATGGTTTTCCACCCTCCCTCCACGCAAATGCGGGTTCACTTCCTCTAACTCAACTTTCCCAATTACCAATCCATTAGCGTAGTTGGTAGTTAAAGCGTATAACCCGAACGGGTAGTAAGACGCGGTGCTAAATAAAAAATAAAAAATAAGACATTCCAGCCCTCCAAGTTTAAAATAAGGGAGGTTCAAGCCCTCCTGCCACCTGTTCCGGAGTCCCTGCATTATCGTATTATCCCACGTTATAGAACGGAGGCGTAAAGTCTACCTCGATTCACCCCTGCGTAGGTCTGTGAGAGGAAGTCATGGTTGAGGGGTTAAATAATGATGCAGAGATCTGTGCCTAGATTCTTAGCCAAACCGCACATTGTATGCTGAATAGGAACCGGGCGAGGTAGAGGAGATTGAGCCCCACCGCACATTGTATTGCTGAAGAGGAACAGGCGAGGTAGAGGAGATTGAGCCCCACCGCACATTGTATGCTGAAGAGGAACAGGCGAGGTAGAGGAGATTCTGAGTCCAGTGATCTTATGGCTTACCGGACATTGGACACAGGTCAGGCGCGGTATATGAATAGTTCTGTCGCGCCTGGGTCCGATTGCACTAGTGGTGCAGATCTCTTTTGTCCTGTGCGCCTCCATCATGAGTATATATTTAGCACCGCATTTTACTACCCGTTCGGGTTATACGCTTTAAGTATCTAATTACGCTAATGGATTGGGAATTGGGAAGGTTGAATTAGAGGAAGTGAACCCGCATTTGCGTGGAAGGAGGGTGGAAAACCATCTAGGAAAAACCACCCCTAGTCCACCCGACCGAGATTCGAATCTCGATCTCCCCGTCCTCGGCGGTCGAGCTCAACACGACAAGCGCGTTAGCCAACTACGCCACCGAGGCTGGTTCCATCATGTAGTTTCATCAAAGTGCAATATTGATACTCAACTGGATTGCTTAATGGTAAAGTGTTTGTCAGATCCATCATCGGCCTTTTTTTATGGGTCAAAATTATTGACAAATGAGAACTTTAAAATATATATATTATGTGTGTGAAACAATTTATACCTAAAGTCTAAAAGGTCACTCCACTCCACCCCACCCCAGGTGTTAAATTGGTCATCAATGTGTTTTTCAATGAATTTAAAGTAACTTATGCAACATAAGCAATGAAGACTTTTTAATATGGATTTTTTTTTCCCCATGGCTGCCTACTCCTAATTCACATTTAAACACATTATTGGGCTATTTTTGAGAAAGTTATAACCTTAAAGAGGTAACAAACCCGCGTTTGGGTGGAGGGAAAGTGGAATTTTTTTAAACAAGAAACCACAAAACCCCCTCTATTGCACCTGAACGGTATTCAAACCTCTACAAACGAGTCAGACAATCCTGACGTCAGGTCCACGTGCCCACCGATAGAGATAACATTATGAAGTAGGCCAGTATTTTTATTTTTTACTTCGAATGACTAGAATACAATCAATAAAATCAATAGAATACAATATCACTAAAATCCATATGTTATTCTAGATTATTGATCCAATAAAGTACATTTTTAAACAATTCACAGTAGTTTTGTAGCACTGCCAAAACTAATAAGTGGCGGATACGTTTGACAAGTTAAAATAAAAGAATATTACTTGAACATTAGTATATTCGTGCGATAAGGCTCAACTCTGTTTCTCTAAGATCATTTAATTTTCCTGTACAATACTTGCTCTACCTTGCAGAAACTTCTTTCTGGGTTATATTATTACTAGCACCGCGTCTTACTACCCGTTCGGGTTGTACTCACTTACGCTAATGTGTAATGGTAGGGTGTATTGTGAGATGAAATGGAGGACCTACAGTTTAACGTGGAATCCGAACCACGGCGGAGACCTGGCATTCCTCACATTCACAAGATGTTCTTTCTGTGCTACGCCTTCCCTTTGCCTCTGCTGTGCCTCTGCTGTGCCTTATGGCTGTTAACAGTTTAACCATTCTAAGGTATCTTTCTTCTATTCAATTCATTTCTACTTGGTTGGTTTAAAAACTTTAATTTTGAAATTATCCTGGTTAGGCACCTTCTGATATATCCTAATTACTGTGTACAAATATTTTCAACAACGGCAAGTATAAAAAAAACATTAATTAAAATGTTCTAAAAATTTAAATGAAGGAACATTTGTTTCAGAAAAAGGTTATTAATTCAATGAGGACAAATGGCTATTTTTTAACACAATGTTCAAATTAATTAAAACTCAGGATGTCTTAAACAAAGTGGTATCCAAAACGTGAAGCTATGATAGGGACTAGATTAGTGGTCCCCAAAAGGTGGTCCGTGGACCCCTGAGGATCCGTGACAACCGCCAATATTTAACAAAATAAAAAGTTAAAATGGTATTTGAACAACAGTAGGACTAATCTTAATTAATAAAAAGCTTCCCCTCCTCACCAACCTTCGAAGTTATACATGAAAAACAAGTTGAGAAATAGACTTGACATGCATTTGGATTTCCGAGTCAAGTGTGTTCAGCCTTCAACCTTATCTTTAAGAAGTGATGGTGAAAATATGAGGTTTCACTTATATCACTAATACGAACATCTTTACTATCAATAAAGTTTCATGTAGGTTTAACTAACCTTTTATGTTAACCATTACTATTAAATTTATTATTATTATTACAACTAGTTAGTGGGGGTGACCTGGTGGTCTAGGGTTAAGGTGTCGGACTTCTGTGCCAAGGTTCGGGGTTCATTCCTCGGTCCCGACAAAGATTTATCTGATTACCAAACCCCTCCTTCACCTCTGACAAGACATCTTGTGAATGTGGGGAATGCCAGGCCTCCACCATGGTTCGGATCCCACGGTAAACTGTAGGTCCTCCATTTCATCTCACAATCACCCTACCATTACACATTAGCGTAAGTGCGTATAACCCGAACGGGTATTAAGACGCGGTGTTAATAATAATATTAACTAGTTAGTGTAAGAATAAATGTATGTAAAACACATTTGACTCAGATTCAAACTCCCAGTTTTATAGTTTATCTAACATGAATTATTAATATTGGAGGTGGGGGCGCTATTTTCTATACATATATTAGAACAAACTGGGGGGAGGGGGGGGGCGATCTTAATGAAACTCTTGGGGGAGGTCCTTGACTGGTAGATAATTTGGGAACCACAGGACTAGAAGATTCTAACTTTTTAGTGAGCATTAATAAACCATTCGTGTGGAGAAGGGTTTGAAAAACTTGTTATAAATCACACTTTCAACACCTTATTAAACTTAAGTGAGGTTACCTCAAATTTGATAAACTGTGTTGACAACATTAGTTTATAGATCTATGTCTCGAAGAGGACTGAAGAATTGGACTATTATTTCGGGAAAGGTCGTAAACGTGTGCAAACTTCAAATATAAATTATTGTTAACATCATTGGCGTTTTTTATTCTTTTTCTACAAGAATTTAACACCCAAGTCATAAAATTATTATTGGTGAGCAGGCTCATTGGGATAACTATACACATATAAACGAACATATTTTATTAGAAATATAATGATCGTTTTTTTCCCTTCTGTATTAAGGAAATAAGTTTAAACCGTTGTCTCGTTCAGATAGGATAGTTCAGCATAATTACTCGTACCACTGATAAAGATGTCTGAGGAGTTAATCTTGCATTGCATTTGACCACTGTTTATTGAGAGCCCATGACTAAGTATTATTTTTCAGGTTCTACTTAAGCTGATACGTGGGAAGTATAAACAATCAAACGCTAGAAAAATGAAGGATTTTTTTTTTAATTATTTCGGTAGGGTTCTTTTTTTTATACAGTAAAATTGTCCAACTACATATAGCATAACACGCTTAGGTGGTTGAATAGCCTAAGGCATGACTCCCAACAGGCAGGAGTGCTAAAGACTGAGATCGGGGGTTCAAATCTCGGGCATGTGTAATGCTGGTTGCTATTTCTAAATGGTTTTACGTTCTCCTAATCAAATGGGATTAATTTTTTTTCAGTCAAACCCTCATCATCCCTGCTACATTAGCACGAGTTGAAACTAAACAGATAATGAAAAAGTGTTGTGAAAATATACTAACTTATTATCGCTGTCGCTTACAAACCAAATTTATAGAAAAGCAACGGGTAGAAAATATCAAAATAGGATGATTATTAGAGCAATAATTGGATGATGGGTGACCTGGCGGTCTAGGGGTAAGGTGTCAGACTTCTATGCTGGCGGCCGGGGTTCAATCCCGGGTCCCGGCACAGATTTATCTGATTACCAAACCCTTCCTTCACCTCTGACAAGACATCTTGTGAATGTGGGGAATGCCAGGCCTCCACCGTGGTTCGGATTCCACGTTAAACTGTAGGTCCTCCATTTCATCTCACAATCACCCTACCATTACACATTAGCGTAAGTGCGTATAACCCGAACGGGTAGTAAGACGTGGTGCTAATAATAATAATAATAATAATAATTGGATGAGTTTAAATAGGCCCTCATACAGACTAAACATTAGGAATATTTGAAGAATGACATTTTCGAAATTAAAACTCGTTAAAGGTATAGCAGCATACTGAGCTGATACGGTTCGATTCCCGACATGACCGATACAGCTATCATTTTATAGTTGTGTTTTTCACCTTTCACAGTGATGAATTAACGACAGGACTATTGCTTTCTCTAAATATTTATCTGAAATTACAATCGAAATACTTGACAGGCCAATAAAAACATTTATTTTCTTATAACAGTGATAGATTTATAGATTACTTTAGGAGGGACTGAAGGGAATGCGAGTAAGGTTGGTGTTTTTTCCAGTTTTTATATCAAAACATGAATTTGGTCAAAAGAAATAAAATACTGCTCCAATAAAAACATAGTGTAGTTTTCTTCACATCGTGACCACACAGTTCTTGAATAATTCTTAAGAGTGTCTGTATTTGAAGAATTTTTATCCTAATTATTTTTTTTTCAATTAAATGACCATGTCATGTATTCTACAACTATTATCACCATGTAAATAAAATTAAGGTATATGATTCTACTAGAGCAATAGTTTATTTATTTTGGCAAAAAAAAAACTCGCATTTTCTACACTCCCAGCTAAGAGGAAAATTTAAAGTTTGTGTTTTGTGTAGACGTTCTTTTTGTGTTTACTTTTGTGCCTCAAATTTGTTAAATGCGAAACCAATAGGAACAAGTATACGGACATTTATACAATCTTATTTCTCCATAGTAGTTGACAAGGCCGTAGTAAGGGAGGGGATTTTGGGGGCTTAAACTCCCCAAAATTTAATGAACAAAATATTAATGGCTTTATTTATGGTTCAAACTATATCAAAATTAAGGCATAAGTACAAATTAGAAAGCTGTGTTACCGTAACAAGCTCAACAGATAGCTTCTAGAGTTGTTTAATATTTAAAAAATTTCTAACCTCTGACAATTGGGGAATGTGATCACCAAATACC
>CABFVX010001802.1:89648-119494 GCA_902151425.1 Timema shepardi | reverse complement strand
CCCCCCCCTGAAATTATTGGCTGGATACGGCCTTGGTAGTTGATAGCAAGTAACTTGTCAACATGCTAAGCAATAAATTATCAACTTATATATTTCCAATAATCATAACTAAAGGCCAAAATAATTAAGTTTTCTTGTAGAACCTCGACATTATTGAGCATTGCTCTCACTTCAGGAGATAGCCTTCGAAATGCAGTTAGGGCATCATAAACACAAGTAGGTGCACTTAAACTTAAAACAGATTTCAAAATTGAACAAAACATTTCTCGTTAATTTCAGGCTAGATTTTCAGCACTAGATTTATTTATCCTTTTAAAAGACTCCTTTCCAACTTTCTCATGTGATCAAGTCCATCTTGATCAAATCTTGATTTCAGACCTCCAGCAGTTGTGTCTATAATGGCAAAATACTCATGGCGAAAGTAGTCCTCGACTGAAGTAAAAGTGAACGCTGTAGCAGGACCTGTGTAACGCATTGGTGGTTTCTTCTGTCTTGGTAGCGAAAGAGCCTGCAGAATGTTGGTTAACAATGATTTTGTTAGCTTCTCCCCAAATTAATAAAAACTCGTAATTTTCTCTGAGTCTTTGTAAACTAGAAGACACTATTTCTATGGTCTGCATAAGTCTGGAAGTACTCATTTTTCTTCCCTGAAAAGATTTGTTCAAAATTTCTAAATTAGTTATTATTCTCTTTGCCATAAGGAAGCCTAAAACAGTCTCTCCTGACTCAAACACTTTGAATAACTCACTTGATGACTGTAAGTGATTTTTTTCAACAGACAGTGCTTCAAGTGTTTCTAAAATGATTAAATAGTTTTCCAGAATCTTTTCAATCTGAGCACCTTTGTATATACCTGGTCGGATAAAGGGGCTTAATGCTGGCATTAGATATTAAAGGACCATTAAAAGCAGCTTCTCGGATATTAATAAACTTGGTTTTAGCTGCCAATGATTGTGTAAACAATACTCAAAGTGCGTGTGCCCATTGCATTGAATTCCCTGCAGTAATTGATGTATCACATGCATCTCTTGTGAAAAAATTCGTGAGTGCGCCCCACGGTGAACAAACACGACTAGAGGCTGTCTATCCTTTATTATAGACTGTACTCCTTTGTTGATCCCACTCATATTTGGAGCACCATTATAGGTTTGTCCACGCAAGTTCGAAAGAGGTAGTTGAACTCTGGTCATTATATCAAAAAGAATGGCTGCAATCGACTCCCCAGTTGTTTTAGTAGCACTGTATAGTTCCAAAAAAACTTTCATGAGGCTCTAAGCTTCCAGCAACCCAACGCACACATATACTAAGCTGTTCAGTCCCAGTAATATCACGTGTACCATCGCAAATAAAAGAAAACAAATTAAATTTGGAAGATTGAATTTCAGCACAAAGATTTCTCACAATTTCATTACCCATTATTTCCAAAATCTCAGAATTTTTCCATCAATTAATAAAGGCTGGTGCACAACAAAACTAAGAGAAAAAAAGGAAACATTAATTGTAGAGGAGCCGATGGGACAATCACAAAAGTAAATAGGCCGTACTCAGGTCCATTTCATTTTTTGTTTCCCTGAACCCACTCTTCAACTATTTAGTAATAGTTATTATCTATATATACTACGGTTACCAGTGAAGGATAAAACATATGAATATTTGATATAAGGAAATATCTCAGAAAATAGCATTTTATTTATTGATATTGAATAAAGATATTAAATATTTAACAGTAATAAATAAATATATATATATATATATATATATATTACAACAAAAACCATAGTTGCAGGCAATATCAAACACCCTGAATTGGTTAACAACCAATAATCCCTAACAAGTAATTAAAAAATATTACAAAAAACAGTTTCATACCGAACGAGTTATAAGTTACCAATATTTCTTTCATGGAGATGTAAGACTTTCATGCCAGACAGGCTATAAGTAACTAACATATCTCGTTATGATATAAGATTTTCATGCCAGACAGGCTATAAGTTTCTATCATCACAAAAACTACGTCTTGTAAAAATAGACAAATTTAATATCACGCGAACCCTAATGGGGATTCACGTCAAGAAAAACTAATATGAAGAAAAACATTCTTAAGCTTGACGTATCCAAAAAGATTAAAGTAATACGAGATATCCCTATGTAATTATCTATCAAGTAGTAAAGGGTTAAATTTAAATATTAATTTGCCAAAAAGAATTTTAAAATACATCAGCCGAAAAAGAATTTTTTTCCTTTTAAAAACATCCCGGACACCTATGTGCGTCCAAGGACAAGATCCTGACAAGAGTAGTCCATCCATCTGTACTACACCATTATATACAAAAATATTCTAGTTCAGAGCTAGGGGGAATAAGGGTAGTCAAAACAATGGCAAACACAAAACAACGAAGAGAAGGAGGGGATAAACAGATGACGGTAGAACAACTCAGAAGCTTGTGGATTGTTCTAGATCAAAGTTTTAACACATCAACACCTTCTTGCGCATGTGCGTCACACTTTTCCCAACATGCCCCGCGATGATGCACAGTTCAGTCTTGCATATTTTTCACTCGCTTAGTTGGTCAGTTAAATTCATTGTGGCATGTTGTTTTTGTGCGGGGAGTACACTAGGGAGGCGAAAACTGCTGAATGGGGCAACGGTGAGATTACTCGTTTTAATTCCAATAGTGTCCAGTCTTGCTTTTATTTATTAACTGTTGTAGATTTATGGCAATAAATGCTACAGAACGTAGTTCAATAATATAAAATAATTTTATACTCTCTTGTTGATTTCCTCTTAAAGCAAAACCTTGCATGGCTAAATATTTAATTGAAGGGAAAATTTTCAAAAGACATTCTCTAGAAATCTAACTTTCAGAAACTAAAGAAGAATTTAACTGGGCATTAATCGGTGTTTTCAGCTGTTTATAACTTAAAACTGTTTGTAAATGACTAACTTTTCGTGTGAACGAAACTTGTCCTATGCCTTTTTTTCCAGTTTTTAAATCCATTTCTAGAAAAGGCCAGATACATTTTGCTAGCAATATTGTTATCTGGAAATAATTTATGATATATATTACAAACAAAGAACTTTATTTGCATTGTTTGTAGAGGCAACTATATGCTGCCAAGTGAACTCCTTGTACCATTATGGTTGAAACCGAAGTATTTTTACTTTTAAATTCTGTGTAGGAAATTTGGTTGGTATTGTAACTGGATGGTTTGGTGCTAGATATGTATTGCTTTCACAACCATTAACTTGTGGATTCAACAAATTTTCTGTGTTATTAAAATGTAAGTTGGCTTGAATGGACTTTTACACACTTTTGGTTACATTGCAGAACGCAGAGCCTGTAACATTGCATATTAGTGCTTCTGATGTGGGTCGTTGTGTTAGAAGAGATGGTGCCAATTTTTCTTTTGAAATGGTGTCTCTGTTCAGAGCAGGGATGCCACAACTTTTAAAGGCTGGTTTATATATTTTTGGCTGACAAAGACCTCACTAACGAAACATTAATGATCGCATGAAAATTAGTTTTGTTTGGTTTCTCGTTTGGATGGTCAACCGTGTACTGATAAATCTCTTTTTTTTTTCACAAACATTTCAATGATTTTTGGACCACGACGTCTAAGAACTGGATAATGTGTGTTGTGTGAACCGGAAACGTTAAGATATGCACGTCAATTGACCATGCAAGCTCAATCACTTCAGTAGTTATGCGTAGCCAATGTGAGTCCATGAGTAAGAGCATGGGTCTCAGAGTACCAGTGGTGCTGTCAAGGAAAAATTTGAACCACAACATGAATGGTTCCTTTCATTTTCCCTAACAGTTTAACTTGAGTGTTTGGCAAAGAGTCTTTCTTATAATTGGCACCCCAACAAGCACATTTTAAGATTCTAACAGGTGGGATACATGTACATACAGCTTAAAAGTGTCATAGCTTCGCCACGTTCTCCATAACTCCTTCTGTAGAACTTTCTCCCTTTTCCTGTCACCACTTTACCATTCTTCACAACATACGTAATCCCAGTCTCATCAACTTTCCACACATGATCTTCTGGTTTGTGCTGAAAATTTAGTTTTGCCATTGTATCTGTGAGCTTTTTTAAATAGTCATTCACCATCATTGAATTGGCCATAGAAGTTGACAATTCTTCAGGGACTCTTAAAGTTAAAGCGTAACGCTATTTAAAATTCCCCCAACACTTCTTTCTAGTATATTTTTTATGTTTGCTTAGAAAAAATTCCACGTCCAGATGCTTTTGCAACAAAATAAAGCGTAACTTTCACTTGATTAACAGTAAGTCAAACACTAATTCCCACATTGTAATTATGTAATTAAAAGCCTTTTGTTCAAGCTCATCGCTAAGTGCGAAAGGCCTACCCATTTTTTTAAAGCTAGTATGCTTATTAGGTGCTGGTGTTTCCAGAACAAATCTTTTAATAATACTCCACGGAATGTTATTTTCTTTGGCAGCCTCGGATCCCATTTATACTTACTTTTTATTGCTGAGACTGTCTTGCAGCTTTAATAATTATATCAGAAGCACTATAAATTCTGTAAGTTTGTTTACAGCCACCATAATCTGATAGATATTTCTCCATACTGCTGCATATGATAAACAAGGATAGACAAGAACCTATCCACGATAAGTAACCAAAATTATTGAATTAATCATAAAATCAGATGTTTGCTTAGCTCAGCATATTCTACACTAAAAACACGGTAGAAGTAAATAATCTCAATAATAAAAACACGTTAACCTAACTTGGTGTTAAATTAGTGACACTTAATTTGGTGATAGCCAGAAGGTTGACAAAATTGATTGCCATATCTATGGTTTAAACAAAACAATAAAGTACGAGTATATAGCTTTTCACCACCATTGTGATATTAATTTACACTTAAAAATAGTTTGTGAATGTGTTCATAAGTCAGACAACAGAGCTGGATGGAATAAGACAAATTATTAACAAAGGAAATAAGGAAGTATGAGTGAGATTGGGTAAAACGGCTGTGGAAATAGGTATGTATTTGAGAATAGGAAAAAACAAGCCTTACAAGTTGAAACGTTTCGAATGGTACATGGCCACAGGGGCCATGTCCCACCCACATGCTACCAACAATTGTTTGACATTTCTTTTTTTTCTATAAAACAATTTGTGAAAAACATGAATATGAAGCGGATGACCACTATCCGCACGCAGTGAATTATTAGATTCGTTTCACAGAATTCCAGTCAAGATTATTATTTCCTATCTACAGACATCACACGAGAACTGTGCCAGCGTTCTAGTGACTTAATATAGAAGCTGCCGGGGACCAGCGTTCCTTTCAGAGAAGCCACACCTAATGTGAGACGTCTCTCAAGTTCAATCCCCCTATAATTCAGATGAGAGCCTTACATTAGCGAACGGGGCCAGCCTTAGCTGGTGGTTTTTATTTTGTTTTTGCATTTATGTATCTGTGGTTTAGTTTGTGTAAAGACCCAAGAAGTAATATTAAACGTGAAAATTATCAATCAAAAGTAATAAATTAGATTCTTAGTTATAAACTCGGTTTTCTTCATTAAAAGTGCGAAAAACTTGAAATTAAATGGTTAGGAGCACTTCAGCCTAATAACTTTACATTTATGCAGGTGGATGATAAGAAAAATATAACTTTTTCTAATGCTTGGTTTGGTAGACAAAATTGTGGTTAACTGTGAGTGAATAAAAACAGTGCTTTTTTTTATTGTTTGATTTTTTTTATACATCGCGTGGTATGTGCGAAAGGGAGGGACATGACAGAGAGAATCGTTTGCCTTATGTGTAGACTACTAGCACCTCTGGTGGCACAAAACGTCCAGGGAACACTATGGCAGTTTGTCTATACACTACACCAGCAATGAGATGATGTGATGATAGTGATTATGAAGTTGTGAAGTCGGTGTGGATCTTAACCTAACTTAAGCCTAAGTAATACAACTCTGGTGACTGTTGGGATCATTCCCCTTCAGGGTAAAATACCCAAGGTAACAGCCGGGAGCTGAACCTGAGCCACCATAGGCTTGTAGCCAGATGCACTTATTATCTTTAAGGGAAACCTAGAAATCTTGTTATTATCTGAGGATAATCCATTACGAAGTTCCCAGTTCAGAAAGGATAGTGAGAACAATAAAGGAGGAAAAAAATCCTTGGAAATATAGGAAGATAACGGACAAGAAAGAAGTATTTAGAAAGACTGATAACGTAAATTAAATGTAGGAGTTACATTGACATGAAGCGTACAGTTGGCAGAAGAGAGGAATAGTTTCTAAGCCATTAAATCAGCGGTTCCCAACCAGGGGTACGTGAAAAGAAAACGGTAATGGCAGCCACCAGCTAAAAAAAGGTAAAACGAATTAAAAAATAATTTTAAAAAGTAAGTAGAGGTTTTAACTTATATTGTCAGTTGTAATATTGCTCTCCCTATCAATAAAATCTTCGATGAAAGAGGGGTTGCGTCAGCTGGAAATATCGGCCTTCCCTCCTCCCACCCGCACGCAACCCCCACCTACATCATCCCTCCGTTCCTATTGACGTAAGTAGAGTAATCACTCGTACCATGCCATCAGAACCAGAAAACGTTGAAACTATTCGCCCAAGACGCCAATCAAGGAGGATGGGGGTGGGGGGTGAATCTGAATCACGTATGAATACAAGGTCTCCATTCTTGAGGTTACTGATGGAACGTCGTAAATAAGCTACGACTCTCTGTAAGATGAACCACTATGAAAATTGAAATAGTAAATCCCAGTCTTCTTTGTGTGTCGAGATGAGTATGTTTAATGGTTGAGGTTTCGTTTCTAGTAGAATGTGTTCTTCTAAAGATGAATAGTAAAGTGGAGGACAATGTGTGCTGGATGCTGCTAACCAAGGTGGGCTTGTCCACCACAAAGGGTGGTTGTAGAGCAGGGGAGGTGATACACGTCAGGAGGCCACGTCACTTGGATTTTGAAATTTTGACTGGCAGGGACATGAGCCCATACTTCTGGAGGTGTCATCTATTGTATTTGAAAAAGCGGATTAGCAACGTATACCTTGATACGGCATGGTGGAGTGTATACCCATGCAAGTTCGGTGGTTTAGTCTGTCCAAGCGGTAACTGAATTTATGTGGGAATGATATGATATGATGCCGCTACAGTATTGCATTAATTTTGACGGTAAATAAGCTCCACATAATTCAAGACGGGGTAACGAAATTCGTTTCAGAGGTGCGACACGAGATTTCACAATAAGCAAATTTAATTTGACTTCGCAGTTTTGAGTCACACATCTGAGATAGATGGCTGCAGCATAGCCTTGCTCAAATGCATTTGAGAATCCATGTAATTGGACATCTACAGTAGAGGAGAGATTAAGATACCAAGGTATGATGAGGTTTTCTAAAGCTGGAAGCTCTTCCAGAAACCTTACCCATCTTGAAGAAATACCTGCGGGTAGAGGTTCGTCCCAAGATAGTCATAGTGTCCGTATAAGTTGCATCAATGTTTTGGCCCAGAATACGACTGGTGTCAATCAACCACACGTGCCATAAATTTGAGTTACAGCAGAGAGTACTGAACGTTTAGTTGGGACTTGTTGAACTATATCAATCTTGTATGAAAATGCATCACTATCAGGCTTCCATTTGAGACCAAGGATGCTATAGAGAGGTTGTTCAGGAGTGCGAAAGTAAAGCGGGGTCTCACGATGCTCCTGGGGTACAGCGCTCAGTACCTGGTGTGAGTTACTGGATCATTTGCGCAATTCAAACCCACCTTTACTTAACAACTCTGTGAGCTCTTGTTGAAGAACGAATGTATCTTCTAAGTTGTCAGCACCAGTGATAATATCATCGACGAATGTTTGGGATTGTAGCACTCAGGATGCACTGGAAAAGGTCTGACCTTCATCCTCAACAAGTTGACGTAGAGTCCTAATGGCAAGATAAGGGGAGCTAGTTTCACCATATGTGACAGTGGTAATTTGGTACACTTTGAGAGGCAAATTAGGATCTTCACGCCAAAATATCAGTTGATAATTTTGGTCGTCAGGATGTACTTTAATCTCTCTGTGCATTAGGCGAATGTCTGCACTAAAAACAATTTTATGACGTCTGAAGTTTAAAAGAATATCGCAAATATCATTTTGGAGTTTCGGCCCTGAGTGAAGTACATCATTTAATGAGAGGCCAGATGTGCCTGTGGCTTTTGCGTCAAATACTACACGCAACTTCTTTATGCACAACATGGTGAGGTAGAAAGTAATGTTGGGAATTATTTTGTAGTGTGTTGGTAAATAATTTCATGTGTCCAGATTTATGATAATCATCTATGAATTCAAAATAGGATTTCTTCAGAGCTGGTTTAGAATTTAATTTATTTTCAAGGGCATTAAAACGCCGTTTTGCTTGAGATGATGAATCACCAAGAGATGGACTAGGTTCATTGAATGGAAGTCGAAGCACATATCGACCAGTGATGTCCCTAGTGTTCGTCTTGCGGAAGTTATTTTCACATATTTACTCATCTCGCGTATCTACTTGTGAAAGAGGTGATTCCTCTAATTTTCAAAACTTTTGAAGTGAGTTGTGAAGGTCAATGTCAGTAGTTGACAATAACGTAGTAAGATTAGCCAAAGCTGTCTGGAAGTTATCGTCACTAATAGAGGGAGCGCTTCCCATAACTACGAAGCCAAATATAGTTCCTAGCGCTATAGGCATGTATTTTCCAAGTGGATAGAGATCACCAGTGAGTTTGAGAGAAAAGGTCAGCACCAATTAGCATATGAATAGAACTACTCTCATTAAATGTAGTGTCGGCAAGTACAAAATGTTATAGTTTTTTCGTTACTTCAGGTGAGATGCGAGTTTGCAGCATATTCGATATTATTTGATCAATTATCATAACTGAGTGAGCGTGTGCCAATGGTACACACCCACACGTGGATATATTTAATTTATTAACACCCTCAGGTTTCACTTTAGTTTATGATATACCCTGAACGTTACTAGATTTGAGGCAGTTACGTTTTACGCCCAGCATCTGTGCACAATATTCATTGATCAGCGTGGATTGACTCGCTGAGTCCAATATCGCACACATAATTTGTTTATTGCCGGAGGGTATAGTATTGTAGAATAAAGCTGTGGCTAGAAGTACAATATGATGAGTTGTTGAAGACAGACCAACAAAAGATATAGTTTGACAAGAATCGGTCAACTTTGGATAAGCGGTTCATTATGAGATTTCTGTGATTGTCTGTTGTTTGAGACAGTTTGTGTTGCATCTGGTGTTTGAGGAGAAATATGCAACAATGTATGATGAGGTTTATTGCATTGGTGACACACATGTTTTGACTTACAATTTGAAATACGGTGTGAAGTACCTAGGCAATTAACACAGAATTGATTTGATTTGATAAATGCAAATCTTTTCTGTGGAGTTATAGATTGAAAATCCGTACATTTATAGATATTATGCTCTGTCTTCTTGCAAAACGAACAATGATTATTTGAAACTGTATTTTCCGATAAAAAAAAAAAGGACCGTCCTAGTTGGTTTGAGTGCCAATGGGTGTGAAAATGAGTGTGTTGGCACTACCGTTGGGTTGAGTGACAGTTGTTTATGCGATATATTTGCCACCTCTAGGTATGTACATTCAGTTTAAAAAAATAGTTCACTGACAGTTGGTAGAACCTGCGTGTCAACGCGATTACCTTCGATGAAGAATTTGACGCATCGAGATATTTGAAAAAATCATGTTTTCCTTGGAAACCTTTTGATTAAGTGCGGATAGTGCTTGTGAGTGCTCATTATAAGTTAATTAGAAGGAGCGAAGATTTTTACAGTCACTTGTTCAATATTGGGTAGCTCAATTAAGTTGTCAGTGTGTAGATTAATTAAATATCGGATGTTGTGGTATCTCGTCTTGAGCAAATTCCAAGCAACTGTGTAGTTTTCTGTAGTGAGTGGAATTGACTTTATTATGTTTAGTGGTTCGGATGTTAGTGAAGTTAAGAGATACTGAAATTTCTCAACCCCTGCCAGAGACGTGCTATTGTGATTTCTGACAACATAGAGACTCGAGTATGTTAACCATTGTTTTAAATTAATTTTGGGCAATCTAATATTGGACGCAACAGAGTGGTTTGATTTTGCTGAGTCATTTAGTGTATCACTTGTGGAAACCCACAAAGGAGGGACTATCATGCTGACAATACATTGGATATCGACATTTAAATCGGCAATTATACTCTGAAATCCGTATATTTTTTCTGGATCATATTATTGAGTGTGGGTTGTGACATTGTTTAATTTAGACAAGGATGCATCAAATTCTGCCGTTTTAGCACTTGATTCCTTACCAAGAATTGTCCTCTTTTGTACTTGAATTGGGTTTAACGTTTCACATAATTATAGTAATAATGTTTAGTTGATCTTGTACTTAGTAAAAGTCTTGACTTAATTTGTTCTGCTTGTTGCACAAAGCTTACTTACTTCATCTGGAATTATGTTAATAATATTAATAATAATAAATATACTTGTGCATTTATTTATTTGTAAATAATATATACTTGGGAACAAACAAAATATAAAGCAAAAAAGGAGACCAAATGTAATTTGAAACTGTCCATACACAATTCTAGAAACATATTGTTCTGTTGAGAAGAGAGTGTTTTGACAGCAGCCCTGAGCTTAGTGTGCCTAGCGGTATTGTTTTGAGAGAGAAAGGGGAGAGAGTAACTACAAAAGAAGCTAAGAAACATTCCAAACAATTCACAGTGGATGCTTGTCGTAGTGATACTATTTTCAACAACAAAAACAAAACATACTAAAATAGAAATTGGGTGGTACATTATATTCTACCGCGCATATAATATTACAATTAATATTGAATATTTAGTTCACAGTTCACAAATGAATTCAATCTAGTTATTATTTAAACGGCACATTAACAAGAGAAAATCAGTTTCTCCGGGAACAAGTTATTAAATGGCGCTCTTTCTTGGCAGCAATTCACAACAGAGGGGTTTTCTGATATTCAACACAATTATTTTTCTTTTCTAAAGAAATTATTTTAACACTTGATTTCATTTGGTTGTCTTGAGATAAAAACTTTCAGAGTTTTTATATTTTTATTATTGTTTATTTTAATGGCTTTTAACACAACAGCGTGGTACAAATGTTAGCTAAATAAAATAATTAATTTATTATCTTATGTATTTAGAAACATCCGGCCCGGAAGACCAATGATTTTAATTTGATTGAGAGAGAGAATTGATTATTTTAATGTGTGCGTAAGTAGACATATTTGGTGAGATCCCTGCTATTGAAGATCCGGTGAAGCAGTAATCCAAGTAGGTCTACCTGCGGTTATGATGTAATGATCTTGGTGGATTATGGTCAGACGCACAGTTACAGAAGTTAGGATAAGTACGGGGCTATTTCATTTAACGAAAGAGAGTGAAGAACACGAAAAGAAACTGAGAAGTTGAGCCGCGGAGGTAACGTACGTCCACCTTTGAGAAAAACACTTTGCGAACTAAAGAAGAAAAAAAGCGCGCAAAAACACAAAAGCAAAATGTACCACTCTTACAAAAATAAATTAATGGAAAAGGGCGGTATATATAAAAATGTGATAGTTTATTTAAATAATAATGAATTGATATAGAATAAATATTTTATCATGTAAACAGTAATGAAATTGGTGTTAAAATAATAAAATATAAAGAAATAAAGACTAAACATTTTCTTTCAAGTGCCTCTGTATCAAGATTGGACGTTGTATTTAATAGATATGATGATGACATATCCATTAAATTTGTTGAAAGTGAATTGCACTCCAAGAAAAAGGTTCAATTAAAGCTATTATTTAAGGGCCTTTTACAAATGTGTCAAATAGTTGTAAGAAGTTTTTCACAAATATCTTAAAAAAGCAAAGACTTGTTAAACTTTTGTTCAACTATGTTAATACAAATATCCAATTTGAAGATGATAAATAACTGAATATTTGCTGCGGGTTTGACAACTCTGCGAAGTGTTTTAAACTACAGAATTCTGTTTTTGACGAAGTCTTACATTTAAAATAAAATCATCTCGAGCGTCATTATAGAATTATCTGCCATATATTTCATGCAGCTCGATATCTGAAGCAATCAGAAATAGGAACTCTACAATGTACAGATACTGATGTATTTATACTTGGAGTTGATTTTTAGCTAAAGCTTCGATAGGTGTACATCTGCAAGGGCTTATAGTTTCATTCAGGTCCAGCGAAAAAAAAGTTAGATGTTAGGATGTCATCTAGCTGCACAATCACTTGGAAAAGAAGTTAGTATCAACTGGTCGGCATTACACGCCCTGACCGGTTGTGTAAAAAAAGAGCCTCGAATCTTGCTCATTTTCCGTCTATCCAATCAACACTTTCTTTGTGAGGAAACGGAAATATCATTACTCCAGAACACTTAATTCAGCTGTAAAAAGTATGCCCATAAGTTATATGCCAAAAGCATTTCAGGAGATGAGGTTCGGTACAGATTTATCATACGATTGGCTTTAACGTGAACTTATCACGAGTAATCTGCACTTCTGATTTATTATATTTGCATTTTCTGAGAGCTTCTGCGCAAAATTATATTTGGACAAATGTAGACTTGCCTTTATTTGAACCCTTACATTTTGAAGAGTTTTTATAAAAGCTTAAAGAAAATTCTACCCTGCATCCCAAGTTAATGTCCAAAGAACCAGTTCAAACTGACATTAAACCGTGTAAATGTAAAACTTCATGTAGTACCAAATCGGGCAATTAAAGAAAATTTGAAACACTTTAGCCTATATATGTTTATTTAAATGTTCAGAGGAAAACTGTAAAAATTTGGAAGCGGGATTGATCCATGTTGATTCCCTCCTCCACCCCCCATTTAATACTTTCAAAACTGTTCAAATTATTATTTTATTATTTAAACCTTCTTTATATAATGATGATAGTCATAAAATGACATTTTTGTAAGACATGTGAGCACTTATTTTTACCTAAACTTTTTAACATAGTTCGTTATTAGGTCATGACTCTAACGCCATTTGGTATGTACTGTAAAAATTTATTCGACCAAAAAATCGCCTGGCAACATGCATTTTCCTAAAGCCGATGGCCTTCTTAACACATTAAAAAAAAACAAAAAAAAACAGAATGAGTACCTCATATTTTGCAAACGAAACCCATCCTAGTTCTCGGTCTATTTGGGAAAAAGAAAGGAAAGACTCCTTTTCCCAAGTGACTGCACTGAAGAGGATTGACAGCTATAAGCTATTCTTTAATGACATTAACCCTTCCTTCACCTCTGACAAGACATCTTGTGAATGTGAGGAATGCCAGGTCTCCACCGTGGTTCGGATTCCACGCTAAACTGTAGGTCCTTCATTTCATCTCACATTCACCCTACCATTGCACATTAGCGTAAGTGCGTATAAACCGAACGGGTAGTAATACGCGGTGCTAATAATAATAATAATAATAATAATAATAATAATAATAATAATAATAATAATAATAATAATAATAATAATAATAATTTAATTACCTTATTTTATTTTTGAATTTAGTTTTTTGTGTTATGGTTTATAGGCCAAGCAAGGCAAGTTCACCAACTTTTATGGTTATAGAAAGATACAAAATAAATTGAAATAATATATTACTCATACTTTGCTTTTAAATAAGTTTCCATCAGCTTCATTTCCATTTACTACGTTTTGAAAGCTGGTATGGTAAAAGATTTTATAATATCCGTCATACAATACTATCTATCGTATCTTCCAAATTCCAAAACATAGCATAGACGTGGTAGAACTACGTATACTATGTTATGGTTAAATTATTATAATTTTCGGTGTTTAAATAAAAATGAAAATACAATAATTATGATGTAAAAGTTGAAATTATTATTGTTACTTGATAAAAAATATATTTTTCCAGATTAAAATGTTGATACCAATTTTTACTGTTATCGATACTTGTATGTATTCGATATTTTTCTTCCGGTACTTTAATGAACACAGTAACGACACTTTTCTTCCGATACCACATCCCCACCTTCTCCTCCCATCTAATTCTTGGTCTCCTTTGCAGCCTTTTTTCCAATATGATACTTGATCAGTATTATTCTCCTTGGGATTTCTTTCTTTTCCAGTTTCATTAAATTACCACATCATCGCAAGCTTGTTCCCTCTACTCTACCACTCCCTGAAATCCAACTCTCACCCAGACAACTTCATTGATCATTCCTAATTCGGTTTCTCACTTTCATTTAATCAATATTTTTCTATGAGAGTAGCACTTAATTTATAATTAAATTCATTGAGTGCGTTCTCTTATAAGGTTTTTAAATCCCCCCTAGATGTCACGCTTTAATGGTTATACTAGACCGCCACCAGGAGCATGGTATTTTGTATGTCACAGTCTACAATACAATATTGTCTGTAAGGCTCCTATAAATACTTGTCTCTGCACATGCGCAAAAATATAACTTGGAATAAAACTATAGGATAATTCAAACGAGTAAGGTATACGCCATTCACGGTATGAATTAATCTCTGAAAGGTCTTTTTTCCTACCAATATCCTACTATATAATAGATTTCTGTTAGGGAAAAGGGCCTTTCATAAAATAATTCCTACGGTGAACACTTTACCTATGTTGGTTAAGTTTTGCGATTGCGCATGCGTGATTACGGAATAAAGAATAAACAATTTGAAGCAGACATTCTCATACCTGTTGGCAACACATTAACTTTATTATAAAAATAACCTAGACCTATTTTTCCCAACCTTAAACACGCCAACATTGTGATTAGGTTAAGTTGGCGGGGGCCATGCGATAATAATTAAAAGATGATCTTCTAATTAGGCTACTGACAAACTTTCAACTATCGCGCATGAGCAGATAAGCGTTTTTCAGGGAACCTGCAGATGTTCGTGTCAACAATCTCAAATAAATCATTCCTAAAGTGATCTGTGTTAGTGTGTTTACGCATACGGAAGTAAAAATGACACCTATACCCAGTAGGTGATTAAGGAATGACACTAGAGGAAATGTGCGTTTGAGGGTTAGGAAACTATTTCCAATGTCGGCTACACGTAAACCATGTTTGGTGTACTCTGCTCAAGGGAAAGATAATGCATTTTGTGTAAAGTGTCATGCAGTCATTTCGACCTAGATTTCAAGCTTTATTTTTTTTACGAAAGCATATATTATATAGGAAACATGTTTCATAAATCATAACCTGCTGCCACAAACCATCAATCCATGACCTAGGTATGTTGACTGTACATGCTATTTAAAATATGGTGGGTGTAGATCCATAAATATTGTTAATTAGACAGACCTACCATAATTTATTTCACATAAGTTGTTAGTCAATGTAAATGTAAATGTAAATGTCAATGTAAACACATGCATGTTTCGGAGTTTCTGAATTGATTTCAATCTGGCACCAATTGTTTAGGGTAGTGATAGACAGGTTATTTTCACAATTTGTAAAATAGGCATGTAAGGGACTATTTAAACACCCATGTCCACACCCCCTTCACTATCTTGAGCATATAATCATTAAGCATATTATAAAGCAGTCTCTCAAGTAGCCTATTAATAGGCCTACATAAGAAGGGAAATATTATAGGGTTAGGCCAAATCACCTATTATTATTATTTTATTATTATTATTATTATGCTACTTCAACGTAAAGCATTATGTTATATAAGGAGATTAGCAATTAATGGCTAGAAATGTAGACTACATAACTTAGCCTTTTCTGAAATTAAATACAAGTAAATTAACTTCTTTTTATGTACAGTATTAGTCTTTGAATGAAAGTTAATGTCTAATAGATTTTTATTGTAAGGGTCTAAACTACAGTAAGTTTGATATTGTACCGATAATAATAATAATAAAATTAGATTGGGTTATAAAGTCACACACCAACCGTTTCACTTTGAGATAAAGTTGTTGTCTTTATAAACTTGAAAATAGGTCTACATATGGTGAAGTACCGATTGTAAAACTAAGATTTTTTTTTTATTTCTCTTGACGGTTTTAATATCAATGAGTTTTTAAATTACACTTCATTAAAAACTATAACACTACATAGCCATATCATTACTAAGAATGCTAGTCTATTTGGGTGTTTCCCTTCTTAGAATTGAAAACATTTTTCATCGGTCTTTCAGGGAATGATGCCCACACAAGGTGCGATTGTACACATTTTTTCTCTGCTGTATTACAGTTTATAAGTTGATACCCACCTCGGTGGCGTAGTTGGCTAACGCGCTTGTGTTGAGCTCGACTGCTGAGGACGGGGAGATCGAGGTTCGAATCTCGGTCAGGTGAACTGGGGGGTTCCCTAAATGGTTTTCCATTCTCCCTCCATGCAAATGCGGGTTCACTTCCTCTAATTCAACCTTACCAATTCCTAATCCATTAGAGTAATTAGTACCTAAAGCGTATAACCCGAATGGGTAGTAAGACGCGGTGCTAAATATTATTATCATTATTGGTATATTGCGAGGGTAACACCTTAGATTATGCTGCTAAATATTATTATTATTATTGGTATATTGCGAGGGTAACACCTTAGATTATGCGCCCACTTAATCAGGTTTTTCAGCTAATTTTAATACAAAATTAATAACATTTTCTTCCCCTCGCATTTCAAGTCACCGTTCATTTATCTCAGATAATTTATTGATTTGTAAATTAAACCCTTCCTAGATTATTATACTAAAATTGAATACTAATCGAAATATTAATGACTACAATAGGATTTAAATTTATATGATTTAATTAACGGCAATACTGAGTCGAAGACGAGATTGTTTTACTGGAATTATTAGATTGGTTTTAATCATTCATTAGTATTTTGCTACATTCATGATATTTTAGTTACTGTACAAATTACCATGATTATTATAAACCTCGCCGTATTGATGGTTGCATGGTCTAAGGCGTCACTCTCGTGTTAGACTGGACTGTTGGGAACAGGGAGTTTGCGGTTAGAATCCTGATCGAATCTACTGAGGATTTTTTCAAACCGTTTTCCATTCTCTCTTCACACCAATTTGGTTAAATTTTCTCTATAATTTTACCTTACTCATTTGTAACCCATTGGTGACCTGGTGGTCTAGGGTTAAGGTGTCAGACTTCTATGCTGGCGGCCGGGGTTCAATCCTCGGTCCCGGCATAGATTTATCTGATTACCAAACCCTTCCTTCACCTCTGACAAGACATCTTGTGAATGTGGGGAATGTCAGGCCTCCACCGTGGTTCGGATTCCACGTTAAACTGTAGGTCCTCCATTTCATCTCACAATCACCCTACCATTACACATTAGTGTAAGTGCGTACAACCCGAACGGGTAGTAAGACGCGGTGCTAATAATAATAATAATAATAATATAACCCATTATTCTAATTAATATACCCATACTATCCGAACAGTTACTAAGATGCGGGAGAAATGTTTTTTTATACATATACGTCCTTTTTCCTTAAATATTTATAAAATAATCCATTGTTTTGAGAGAAAATATTTAGCTTTTGTTAACATAAATATAAGTTCTTCACATGGCTATGTCTTATTAAAACAACAAATTTAACCTTTTACTATATTACAAATTGTATAGAATATAATACATATATTAGCGTTTGAAGCGAAAATATTGATAGTATTTATTTGATTTTGAAAACCTACAAACACACGCTAGCTTAACTCCAACTTTAAAAATATTGGTCTCAGAAACTGTTATTGGAATTTGGAATTTCTTAAATAGGATTTCCATATTTCAAATGGGTTTTTCTCGAATTGGATCATCTCTTTTATAAGTACCAAAAAATAAAAGAAAAAGGACAACATTACGTAAAATGTAGTAATTGACATCGAAGTAGTAATTTTAAATACATACATATCTAATCACACCGCTCCCTTATTGGGTAGGCAAGAAACTATGCATAGGCCTATAGCTCATAAATCAACTCCGTGCTTAACCCATCATCTCTAACTTTCTCCACATGTTCCTCTTTGTCCTTGCATACTCCCTTCGCTTCATCAACATCCATACACAGTCATACGTGCTCTTTTATTCTTAAAAATCTTAAAATGTTTTTCTTTTTCACACATTCGTCCACCTCATTTAGCCACTTCTTACATTGCCTACCCCTTATTTTCTATCCACACTAATCCACCTTCTTATATTTGCTTCATCACTCGATCCACACTAATACTCTCAAGATGCCCAAACCAACGTAAGACGCTTCTTTCACATATACCTATTGGATTACCTTTCAAAACGCACTCATACAGCACCCATTCATTAGTGACTCTGTCCATACGAGTTTTTCCATATACATTTCTTAGATATTTCATTCCAACTACATTCACCTTGTTCTTGTGTTTCTCCTGACAAACGCACCTTTCTAATCCTGAAACAATATTGGTGTCATCACACTTTTACATGTTGGCATCTTTGTCTCTTTCTATACTACATTATTTTCAATAGTCCACATCCATCCATCCATCCATCCATCCATCTACTCTACGAGATGCATTAACCTTTGGTCGATTTCACCATCTATACTTCCATTTGTATTGAACATCTGCCGAAATACATAAAATCAAACACTTTTTCTAAAAGTTTTTCATTTATACTAAACTTACTATCATTTCCTGATCTGTCCTTATCAAAAACTGTCACTTTAGTTTTGGAGACATATATACGAAAATCCATTCTGCTTATCACCACATTCAAATGATTTAACGCAATCTCCAAATCAATTTTCCTCTCAGCCATTACTATGGCATCATCTGCCTTTAGCAGCACTCTCACATTCGCATTATCCATTTGTACACCAACCGCGTCCTCACTTGTATCAATCATACACTTACTTATTCATGAAAACATTAAACAATTATGGAAACATAGTAGTTTCACGCGTACTTTATTTCTAAATTTTGTTCGATTATTATGCAAAGTAAATTTTATTTTATTTTTTGAACAATTTGGATGGCATTTGTTATTGTATTAATTAAGCTATTATGTACATTTTATAGATTTTTATATTTATGTAGTCGTTTATTTGTGCTTAGTTACATATCCATTCCTTATTTTATGTATTTAAATATTCATAATTTTTCTTAATTCATTATCATGGTTGTGTACCATATTTTAAATAAAGCTTTTCACTTTTACTCATACAATTTGTGGTGAACATTAATTAATTATCTTTGTAAAGTACTTAATATTAAAAATTAATTTTTAATACAATGCTTAAGTTATTTTATATCAATTTGCACAAATAAGCTACAGTCAAGACACCTACAAAACAAAGAAAAATACTTTAGTTAACTGCCGTCCTGTCGGATATATTTAAAAAATGGTTCGTAATTTTACTTATTTACAATTTTTACGTGCATATTAACTGGTAAGTAGCTTCTTTACTTGAGATTTCCAATGTAATTTTTCCATATAGCTACAAACGAACATTGTACTGGTAGGTAATTGGCATTAGCTTGTCTTATCTTGGTTGAACATACTGAAGGTATTTTTTCATAACTTGTTGTCTATAATATTCCTCCACGCAAATGCAAGTATATTTCATTTAAATTATATCTACCTTATTCCTATTTAATCAATTTAAATGTGCCAATAGCTGAGACACGCCGCAAAAAAAATAAATAGAATTGTGACTTAAACTTCGAATAAGACTAATCTCGAGCAATGAGACTATATGGGCCATTTGCCTAAGAGAAGACGGCAAAGAAAAGAGCGCTTGGACCTATATTGGAGCACAGCCTCTAGTGCCTAGTGGTTCCCTCTCCACAGCAGCCTGTGTCCTGAAGACATCAGATCCGAGCTGTCTCCGGTCTGTTCCGGTCTGGTCTTGTACCACAGCATCTGTTAACCAGTGGTTCCCTCTCCCCAGCAGCCTGTGTCCTGAAGACATCAGATCCGAGCTGTCTCCGGTCTGTTCCGGTCTGGTCTTGTACCACAGCATCTGTTAACCAGTGGTTCCCTCTCCCCAGCAGCCTGTGTCCTGAAGACATCAGATCCGAGCTGTCTCCGGTCTGCTCCGGTCTGGACCACAACATCTGTTACCCAGTGGTTCCCTCTCCCCAGCAGCCTGTGTCCTGAAGACATCAGATCCGAGCTGTCTCCGGTCTGTTCCGGTCTGGTCTTGTACCACAGCATCTGTTACCCAGTGGTTCCCTCTCCCCAGCAGCCTGTGTCCTGAAGACATCAGACCCGAGTTGTCTCCGGTCTGTTCCGGTCTGGTCTTGTACCACAGCATCTGTTACCCAGTGGCTCCCTCTCCCCAGCAGCCTGTGTCCTGAAGACATCAGACCCGAGCTGTCTCCGGTCTGGTCTTGGACCACAGCATCTGTTACCCAGTGGTTCCCTCTCCCCAGCAGCCTGTGTCCTGAAGACATCAGACCCGAGTTGTGTCCGGCCTGGTCTTGGACCCGGCTCGCGCTGATAGCGGGACCGTGGTTGCTAAGACAACATTGATTAGCGCTGCTTGTTGCGAGGTGGAAGGGAAGAGGACACGGGACAACTGATGCTCGCCAATATTATATATTACAGAACCAATATTCCTCCCCCTTTTACCAAAATTATTATATTTGATTTATTTGGGGTATTTAACGTTCACTTTATGAGCTGACAAATTATATCAACATTTAACTTACAAACTAACATAATTCTAGATCAGATAAAACTCCCAGTGTGCTAATTAATCACTGTTAAAAGGAAAGCCCCATTTCGCCTATTTTCTGGCCATTTTGGGCCTCGAACCCGGGAACCTTAGTTCTCTTAGCAGACACTCTTCTGATTGAGTTAAGGCTTCTGACTAGTTATTATTATTGATATATGTAACATACACTTTCCAAACATACAGACTAGATTATAACACAATCTACAAACATACTTGACTTGACACTGTACGCCAAATAGTCCACATTCGGCCTCAAAAGACCTTACACTGGTGGTCACGTGGTCTGAGACATTAAGGTTGCCGATGACGGCTATGTTTGGGTTCGAATCTAATCTCAGCCGGTTGCATTGAGGGGAAGTGAGTTAGCACATGCTTAAATATATCACTTTGGTTTTCCCATCTCCTATTCTAATGTAAGTGCATTTCCTTTCAACCAACCCTTCATCCTACATCATGCACTCAACCGTTAAATAACCCGTGTTTTAGAGAGCATAAACACAAAAAATTCACTTAATAAATTTACTAAATGAATATCTGTAGGAATTCGTACAGGATTGTAAAAAAAATTAACACCGCGTCTTACTACCCGTTCGGATTATACGCTTAAGTACTAATTACGCTAATGGGTTAGGAATAGGGAAGGTTGAATTTAGATGAAGTGAACCCGCATTTTCTAGGAGGGTTGTAAACCATTTAGGAAAAACCACCCCCAGTTCACCCGACCGAGATTCGAACCTCGATCTCCCTGTCTTCGTCAGTCGAGCTCAACTGAGGCGGGTATCAAATCTCTTCTTCATCGACACCTGGAGTCAAACCATACTCCACTTAAACACGAGCACGTGGTGTTAAATATATGTTTTTTTATTTAGTACATTATAGTTTCAATTCTATCTTATAATCCTTATACGCCAATCTATATAATCATTATAATAGAAAGAGGTGTTTTAGTAAATCTTTTTTTTGCGACCAATATTGATCCTGTTTTACAATATTATTAGCATTATTTTGTAGGTATTTATATTATCCATAAAACTTGACAACTTCAGATCATGGCTTGACGCGTAAATATTTGTAAATTTTGTTAATACATTTTATAACTGTCAAGATTATCTTATGACCCCCCTCCCCCTTCCGATCCACCTCCCCCATCTTTTCATACTACCCTCGTCACCGATACTCCCGTCACTTTTCATTTCACCGCCGTTCTCTGCGTCTTATCCTTCGGGCACCGTTATCAAGACCCCTACTGAGTCCTTCTGATATGGTCCGGACCTACTCCCCCGCCTTGTACGAGCTTTTCCAATGGACTGGCGGGGAGATTCTTTCACGCGGGTGCTTTACACATTTTTAGATGGAATAGTGGGGATCGTTAGTTAAGTTCGGTATTTTTGCAATTTTTATAGATTTATTTTTTTACGACAAAAAATGAATAAAATATTCCTCCAGTAGGAAAGAGTTTGTTCTTCATCATTTTCTCGATGGTTAGTGAATATTTGTCAAGGGTGTCCTGGAATTTGATGATAACTTTTCCTCCTTATTTAAAAAGTGCTAAGCTCGTGACAGATAATCAAGAACTGATTATGGAAGTCCAGTCTATTGCGAGAGTGACGCCTTAGACCATTCGATCACCGAAGTGGGCATGGCAATGTTAATTATTTTGGTTAAATATGGCCGCGTTTAATTACCTTGTATATCCTTACTTATGTGTAAAAAACTATTCAAAAAAAATAAAGAGTTGTAAAATATTCACTTAGATTTTCCATCGTGCAGATGGTGAAGGAATGAAAAAACATTGTGTAATATAATTTTAAAACTGAACACACTTCGGAGACCTAACTGTAGTAATCTGAGTTTAAGTTCGTGTAATTAATACATTTATTATTATTATTATTATTATTACCAATCATAATATTAAAGCAAGATAAAAAGTAAAAAAATCACATTTTTAGTTAATTGGTTTTATAAAAATGATATAGTTGTCGACCTCTGTGTTCTTAGAGTAAAGTGCTCGCCTCAGGACCCGAAGCGTGTGAGTTTAAACCCAACCGGGGTCGATAGATTTTTCTTTAGTGCTAAAAAATTAAGATATGATTTTTTGTCCGTTAGGCGATTAACTAATAAGGCATCACTATGACAAAAAAAATGTTTTAACTGTTTGTAGCACATTTTATTAGAATCTTTGGTCAACTAACTGTTCTTTACGATACACTTTTAGCATCAAGACTGCCCGTGAACGCTAGATCGAGACATCTCTCCTTTTAACGACATTGAACAGACTTTTCAATAACATATTCCAACTATACATTCCTCTATTATGTTTACATTGGTTTGAAAAATATTTGCTGAAGAAAGCTTTATAAAATAGATTGAAACATGTTCCCCGGGTATTTCCTGGCATCCCTGGCCCGGATGGGCAGTAATACGCGGAGCATAAAATAAATATGTATTCTATAAAGTATACTAGAACTTTGTTAATCCGAACTAATTGGGACCGAAGCTTGGTAGGATTAAGCGAAAGAGTAAGAGGATACAGTATTTTCACGAATTTTAAATGTCATTTGAATGAATTTAATCAAATGTTTTATTTTTCTTATGTATAACAGGTATTATATACTGTAATAACTTTTATTTAGAGGAAATCACTTTGTGTTGGCTACAAAATGTAAATATTAAGAATTTATGATCAAATATCTCTGTTTATTACAATTATTCTCTTTTAAATTTGAACTTGTTAACCAATAAGATATATTTTGTTTGACTTAATTATTTTCCTCGTTTCCCGAAAAGTGTGTTTGGACTATCCGGAATGTATAACTACCGGGGTCCGGTACAACGGCGTTTTACTGTATATGCGTGAAAACGTCGCTACCGACGAAACGGAAGATAACTGTCCCTGCACCTTGGATAGAGACATTCAGACCACGAATCGATTCACAGAAGGTAGGTTTGGAAAATGGGTTCCGTCGGCAAGACAGCAGCGCTCTCAATAATAATTTCTCGACGATAAAAAAAAATGGGGTGGTACAGGGAGTTAGAATGGGGCGATAAATCGTGCAGTGATCCAGGTTAAAACTGTAAAAGTACGAGTAATGAACGAGGTGGGGAAGAATGGATGAATATAGAGAGCGAACAATTTAGAGCCCTCCTCCTCCAATCTGCCATCGCTAGCGGAGGACAAAAGAAAAAAAAAGAGGAATTTTCGGCCACCGAAGCCATCTAGTGGAAAATTGATTATATGGGAGGAAAGAACCTTAAACTATTCACACTGCCATGAATATATTAGAGGAAAGGGCAATGGATTTTTTATAACCATAAAAACCAGAGGAGAAAGAAAGTAACATAGTCAAAATGAAAATAAAGTTTATCAATAATTTATTTAGATAATAATAAAATAACGTAAACTCTATTCTTCTATAAAAATAGAAAATGAAAGGCTTGGTCTTTCATTTTTATGAAATTTACTGAACAACTATTTTGATACACACCGCAAAGGCATCTGTCTAGTCTAGTCTGGTTCACCATTCAAGGACAATTCCACCTATGTGGCGTAATTAGCTAACGCGCTAGTTTCGGGATGAACTAGACTGCTGAGGGTGGGGAAATCTAGGTTCAAATCTCGCTCGGGTGAATTGGGGGTGGTTTTCCCTAAATGGTTTTCCACTCTCTCTTTCTTCACACAAATGCAGGTTCCTTTCCTTTATATTCAACCTTCCCAATTTATAACCCATTAGCGTAATTAATACTTAAGCGTATAACCCGAACGTTTAGTAAGACGCGGTACTAAATGAATAAATAATTAATGATAGTTTCGGTTTCAAAACCCGGCTGTGTATTACTGTGTTTTTTCCATAAAAGTTTGGCCACGCTTCCTCCACGTAAATTCGGGTAAAATTCCTTTAAATTCTTCCTGCCTCATACCTACTCAGTCACTTTAGTTAAGTTCGTTTAAGTACGTTGCCTGCTTTGTGAATTTGAATTTTATTGGTGAATTAGGTTACATATAAATTCGACGCACCAAACCTCTTTAAGTACCATCACACTTAGAAAAGGAAAGGGAAAAAATTAGTAGTTCACCCTGCGAGGTCTCTAGTTTATCTTTTGACGACACTTTCCCTCGCCCGACGAAGATTTTAAGCTTTGGTTGTACTATTTTCACCTGAATATCATCGAATTGCATTTATAAACATGCATTTTCTTAAGTTCCCTGTTCTTATTTAAATCTTAGCAAGAATATTTATTAGAGCTATTTAAAAAAAAACATAAACCATATAGCCTAAGCTGTAAATGATTGTTTAAGAAGACAATAAAACCACCTCATTAGATAAAAAATAAATGTTGGTCAATGTAAGACATTTTTTATGGTTTCGGATTCAATGTTATACCTACAAATCCACGCTGAATATAACCGAAATAGATTAATATGATAAATCCTAACTTGCCTTACCGCTACGTCACAGGTAGGCAAGGTCGTTAACCCGGACGGGTAGTAAGACTCTTAGCAAAACAAGAAAACAACTACTCCGGCGAGGATCCCGCTAGTTCCACGATCACACCTCTCTGTTGTACGGTGTAGTGTTTGGTTTTGAGAGCTTCCATGGTCTCTCGAGATATCTTGATAGCAGAGAGGAAACATTCGCGCTCGAGAGCGGTATAGTACTCTCTCCGTTATATAGCTCGTCTTCGTCGCCTCGTCGGAGGGAAGGGTGCGTTGAAGATGTTCCGCCATTGTCGCCGCGAGTCTGTAAGCGACAGGTTAATTTCGCTCCGGGATGCTCGTGTATGTGTGTGTCTTCACTTCTCGGTGTTCATACATATATATACTTCTCCACCCTCTTAAACGGCGTGGGTATCGCATTGTTCTGTAAGAGAAGAGGAGGGGAGGGGAGAAAACTCCTCCTGAATGTCCTCGAAAAGTACTATAACCTCGCGTCATCCTCTTTTCTCCTGATAACAAGCTTTGTTTTTCACGGGCCCGTGATCTCGTGCCTGGAGCCACTTATCGCGTCGACAACACCTTCTTCTGGTTCTTTTTGTTGTCGTCGTCGTCGTTTTTGTTCTTCCTTCCTAGCAGTTATACCAACACCAGGAGCAGATTATTCCTCCACTCACTCACCCTTTACGCAGCAAAATAATATCCCTCTGGAATTGCGAGCTGGTACACGATTTTTCAAATGATAATATGGTCTAGTGTCTATGTAATCATCTCAGTTCAATTTTCATAGGTTGAAGAGCCTTTTTAAAAACAAAACAAAAATAATGATTTTTTTTCCGCCAAAATTGACAACATTAAGTCTTATTTTATAGCTATTGATAATGTATTTAAAAATTACCAGCAGATCGCATGATTGGGCGTATGAATACATGGAAGTAGATGTAGTAGCTCTTCAATCTTCCATATAAGGTTATTCTCATGAAAACTGGACTGTGAATAACTAACTATATAAGCTAACCCATATATAGCCTATACCTAAATTTATAGAATACCCAATAGTTTCCATTTTAAAGCTTTATTATTATTGAAACTATTGGAACTGACAAAGGAAAAAAAAATTCTCTGGAAATTTGTACATTCAAATTAATTTCCTAGTTTCACTCTTGGCTCTTGGTTTAACTATTGAATAGATAAATAAATATATAGAATGTGTGCATGTATGAGTATTTTCTGTATGCATACACATTGCACACATACACAACATTGTTTACTATTTACTAGATATTTGCTCGTAATTCTTGTCTGGGCGGTTTTATAATTTATTAGTTGAAATACTCATTGCTTCCTGGGAGGGTTTTAATTAATTTTAAAAAAACTAATAAAATGTTTTAAAGTTTCATACCTTTGAGTTAGATATATATTGTGCAATGCTCACGAAATACAAACTCTTGTTTTATTAAAATTGCTTGGTTCCGACTCTGTTTTTAATGAATTAGAAAAACATAATCAAAATTTGAAAATTCGGTCTATGCCACTATGGGGCTACTAATTTTAAAAATTTCAGGCCTCTGTGTGGTAGATATTGCGCAATGCTCTTTACTGACAAAAAACAAACTCTTCATTTTATTAATTTAGTTTATTTGAATCGGAAATCACTTAAACGCTGCTCTAAAAGAGAATTTCCAATTTTCTATATAAAACACAGCTTATTGCATGTTCCCCCACCCTATTAACGACGCCCGTGATTTTAGGGATCAGAATGTTTACTAAAATATATTTGGTAAAATTCTCCATCTTTCATGGCGGAAAAAACAGATAGTTTCTTATGCAAAAATTTTATAACATTAATAAGAAACAAATATTCAAATTTATGCTAAACGACTTTCATTCATTAAAAAAAATCGTTTATACCTTTTGTAATATAAAAATGTTTCAATCAATTAAGATATAATATTGTATTAAAATTTGTAAATGAATCAAATCAATCATATTGAACTTAGTTACAATTAACAAAAGCAATGTTTATTCAGGTAATGTTAGTAATTGAAATGTAAATTACTTCAAAATGTTTGTAATGTGCTCATCAAAAAGGTGATGTAGATAGCAAATGCATTTTAATATTTATTTATTTTCTCTTGCGTTTTAGTACCAGTTTCAGTTATACGTATACTGTTACTTCGAAAATGGCATTGGAATAAGAAAGGTATAATTTTATAGAAAATGTTGCAGCATTTGCTTGGTTGCAGATTGGTAAACCATTCAAGAAAATGTACTCTCAGTATACCCGACTGGGATTCGAACCCCATCCTCTGTCACTGATAATACAGTCTTACCCTAAATTGATGCGTTGGACTAGGCTACCACCAATGTGACAATCTTAATATTAAACTATACTTTTAGGTAGGTTTGAGTTATCCTAAAAACTATTTTTTAAGGCCTACAACAAACATTAATTATTTTAAAATTGTTATTGTATGCTATATAAATGCTACAAATATTTTTCCGCAACAAGTTCACGTTTCTCTGTATTTGTAAAGGTTTTACTTTTTAGTGCTATTCTGCGCCTCAAGTTATTAAATAGGCATTTAAATTTGTATTTTCTATTTTTCTCCTTTGTAAAAAGTTAGGGGGTCGTGGATTTTTGATGTTTTTCATTAATACACTTTCCCGGAATAAATGTTACTTGTTACTCGAGCGTATAAAGGGAGTATTTAAAGCTGCCATAACACACTGTTCTTGTCATTATCTCTCATTATTCCTTTTTCTCATTCCTTCCTCTTCCTACCGTCGTCCGTAACCGCCCCGCCCCCCTACCCCCATTTCAGCCCCAAGCCACCGTAGGTCTCTTGTCACGAATGGATGCCTTGAGTTTGTTTGACGGGTTTCATATTCTCAACTCTTGATGGAAGTCATCTTTCAATAAACTGCTCCAGAGAATATAGGTGGGTGGGAGGGGTGGGGAGTACTGGGCGCGCCGAACAAGAATCGCGCCTTGGTCCCATAGGATTCATCGTTGCAGGAAGATCTTAAGGGAGCCGCCTCGTTAAGCGAGAAATTGTCGCCCAGACGTTTAGCTCTAACGCATTATTTAATTAGAAGATGCGTTATTTCAAAATATGGTTCACGCCAAAATAAAATCTAAGGATTCTAAGAAGGTTCTTTATCTTTAACAATTCTCTAAATTTAGTTTTATTAATAAAAATAAATGTGCGAAAATGTGATTTCATTTTCAATATCTTCTTAAGCATTATTTGCGGAGCTACAGTAACCCCATGACTTCTTTGGTGCTGACTGACAGCTCACAGCTGACAGCTAAATGCTTTGGAAAATTACCAGACCAAATTATTTATTCCTACGCCGAACCATATGATCTGCAAAAACATGTGTTTAGCATCTGTCACTTCTGAAGGTCAACATTTAGGTATATACCTAAATGTTGACTGTCATAAGTCAGCTGTGAGCTGTCAGTCGGCACCAAAGAAGCCATGGGGGTACTATACGAGACTTGGTCTCGGTAAGAAAAAAAAAGCTCTAGATTTAGACTTCCTTTAACAAATACAGTGATATGTTTATAGGCTCATAACATCATATTTTAGGATATTTAAGAACTAGCATCTAGCCAGCCTTCTACTTTACCTTGAGATAAAAAGTTTCATAGCTTTCTTTCCCCTCTTTCTTATTGACATGACAAATAATAGTTTTAGGGAAAGGGCGAAAGTGAGTATAATCTTAGACAAAATAGAGATGTAGAGCCAGAAAACGACACAAACCATTGTATTTTAAGCTGTATAGCCAGACAGCGATTTATACTTTCTCGCTGACCGAGGTGGCCACCTTTAAAGGGGGGCTAAAGTTAAAAGACTTTTTTTAGTCAGACAAAAAGAAGGTTTAAGATTTTAAAAACAATATCCTTCATTGCAATTTTATATATTATTTTTCATTCCTCGTCATAATGCCTGACCCTCTTGCCACGCGTTTAAAAAGTAAGGATGAGGAAGGTAAAATGTTGGAGGAAATTTCCCCCCTAACCAACTCTAATCAGTAATCTCACTGAACCGGGATTCGATTGGGACTTTCCTCTAGGCGATTATTAAGGAAAATGCAAGTTTAGCGTGTTCTACTGCTCGGTCATTGCTGTGGAAATATCAGCATCCTTCATGGTCTTTAGGAAAATGATGTGATTGTCAAAACCTATAAAAATGTAATTAATATATATGTGGCTATATTGTAAACTCTTTCCTCTAAAAGGTATACACTGATTTCAGGTAGTCATTCTAGGTTTCCCAAATGATGTCCACACTCGCTTTATGCAAATACGAGCACATTTTCTCTTAAATATACAACTCTCATTCCTATCCCGTTAGTTTAAATATGCATATAACTCAAACAATTGAGATGCGGTTCACAACAAAAAATGCAGGGGCTCTTGAGGACAAAGTGAACATTTAAATTTTGTTCTATCTAGATTTAAAAAAAAGTAATTGTACACTTAAATGTGTGTGATTATGCCTATATTTCATGTTACCATCGAAAATACAGTTAATTTTTGAATAGACAAAACCTTATTTGACAACTATTAAAGTTACTAGACCAACTTTTATGAGCTCATACGGTAAGTCATGTGGTCTAATAGCTATCACTATATATATATATATATATA